>JAQFZM010001053.1:0-21609 GCA_034695785.1 Galumna obvia | reverse complement strand
GAGTGAGAGAGAGAGAGAGAGAGAGAGAGAGAGAGAGAGAGAGAGAGAGAGAGAGAGAGCGAATGACATAAATATTTATACAAATTATTATATGTCAGTCATAAGAGTAAAAACATTTCCTCCAATAATTTGCAAACATTTCACGTCTGAACCCGTGATCTTCGGTCGCTATTCTTTCGATTAATAATAAGTTTTTTCTCAACAGTTTTCATGTATTTTATACTCATTCTATACTACTTTTATTTAATACTACAAAGAACTAATACATGAATAAACTATCTAATATAAATCATAGTTAACCAGGCTAATAAATTAGATGCATATTAATAAAATTGTTATATTATCTTGCTAGTTTTGTTATTTTAATTGTAAAGGTTTTATGAAAATTTAAGCTAAGCTTAAATTACAAACTTTTGTGTTTGAAATGAGAAATTCTAAACTAAATTTATTAAACAATAGAATGAGTTATAGACTGAAAGATTTTAGGGATGAGTAGAGGACAGAATAATCCTCGTATAGGACATTATTACCAAACATAAGTCTCAACTCTATCTACTGTTTCACTAATTCTTTTCTAATATTTATGTAATACTTATTCCACTTTTATCCCAACAAATCTCCAAATGGTAGCGATGGGCAGATCTCTAATAAGACAACTTATAACAGAATATCTTCTATTCTTATTATAACTTGATTATTTTTGCATAACATTCTATTTAAAGCTTAAATATTTATCTCTTTATCTATTATTTAAAATATAAATTTTGTTACTTTTTGTTAACAATTAGTCCGAAATATAGACCTAAAGCTATTGCCCAAAACCAATATTTTTTGTTTATATATAAAGTTTAAGAATTGATTCGAATTAATATAAAAGTATTTAACTTTAGGCTAAATGAGCTCAAATGAGAGCTCAAACAATTTCTATATTTTTCTTTAAATTTCACTATTTATCAATAAATTAATTTGAACTTGACAAATTTTCAAACTGAAATCTCGACACTCAAATTGAAATGACCTTATTTAACTATTTTAACATTGTTTTAGTTTCTTTTTTGGTTGTTTTACTGATTTGTTTTATTCAATACTATGTATGCATTTTCTTATTATTTATTAATTACTTTATTTCAAGTTTAGCTGTCATTCATCTCTTTATCCAATTTATTATTCTTTTTAGACACTACTTCCTCACTTCAACTAATCCCTGATCTATACGTTAACCCCTTTCCTATCTATCCTTTACTAAAACCCATTTCGACTCAGACTTATTTTTGTAGACTCTTTCTAGACTTTAATAGACTTTCATTGGACTCAAAACTAAATTCCATAAACTATTCCTTATTTTCTTTTATTTCACCGCAAATATAGATTTTGTCTTATTTCGAGTCTACATTTGATCAGTGCTTCGTTTAAATGATTCACTATAACTGATCTGTGTTTTGACTCAATATTATGATAATTAGTTGACTATAAACCCATTCTTTCACGAAATTGTGATTACTTTAATCTCTAACCCTCTTTAGATTGACTGTTGGATCACCCATAGAGTAGTCATAACAATATAAATCTGAAAAATATCTGTATATTAGCCAAACAATAGCGAACCCAAAACTAATCGGATTTAGTAGTTCTGCAGACAATTCTTGTTTTTATATCAAATTCTTTCGGTACTTATTATGAGAATAAGTGACTCATATGTCAAATATTGGTTACTCTCAAAGAGAAAACTTATTTCCTTTAGCTAATATCTAGGAAACTTTTTTCGATTATATGGATATGTTCTTAAAGAATATACACTTAATGGCAAATAAAGAATAAATTACTTCTAATAACTGATACCTAATATTTTTATTTTTAAATTGATTAGACTAGTATTTAATTGAATTTAATAGAGACCACCTTGCTTATCATATAATATTAAAAGTTTTGTCAAAATGATTTTATTAATATCACACTTCAAATGAGTAATGAATTTCATTTTAGAACTAATTTATCTAAATTTGTAATCCTATCAGAAATATGTAATTTTCTAATGAATTTAAGAGGAATATATGAGCCCTTATTTTCACAATAAATTCAACCCTATATAAACCGCTTTATAATAATTGAGCTAGGCCATTATTTCTAATAAATAAGTTACTTGTTTTAACTCCAATTTGGAGAGAGAGAGAGAGAGAGAGAGAGAGAGAGAGAGAGAGAGAGAGAGAGAGAGATTTCAAAAGTCAATTAATCTAAATTCCTATCAAAAGACTTTGTTTTGAACTTTTGCTTTCACTGAACACAAAATTTGTAAAATAAAAGACAATATTTTATATAAATTTACTCATTTAAAAATCTACACACTTTTTATTAGAAAAGGTTTTACTATAATTTTCAATTATTTGTTGTTTGAAATCACTATATTTTGTTTGTTTTCTATTGAAAGCCTTATTTATTGAACTTTTTTATTATATGGAAATAAATTGTAAAACTTTTAAAAACATTGTTTAAATTGAAACCCATGTCTTGTATTCACTCTTTATATTTATATACATTTCAAAAGAAATAGAATTATTTCAAAGTTTACTAAACTTACTAGGGATTAATTCGAAGTTGCGGATGGTATCTCATAAAAAGAGTAACATGGTTAAATTCTTTGAAGCAAGCTGGTTCAGAATCTAAAGTTTTTAAATCTACTAATGGCCATTTTAAAGACAAGAAAACCATGGTCAAAATATTTGAAAGATTCTTGGAAAAGCTTTCAAAAAGATTTAAAAATTTCAAACATTAGTGTATGTTTAGTAAACATTAACATTAATGAGTAAAATCAAATTATCATAAAATCTCTATTGATTTTTATATGAGATTATTCATTAGTTGAAATTTATTTTACGTTTTTTCAACTATAGATAGATATCTTTCTAATGTTTTAAACTAATCTTTCTTTTTTAAGCTTTTTATTGAATCTTTCAAATATTTTAACCATGGTTTTCGTGTCTTTAAAATGGCCACTAGCAGATTTTAACTTTAGATTCTGAATAAGCTTGCTTCAAAGAATTTAACCATGTTACTCTTTTTATAAGATTCCATCCGCAACCTCGGATTATTCCCTAGTTAGTTTAGAGTTTATAAAATAAACACAAAATTAACTTTTCTAATGAAACCCAATTATTTTGTTCACTCTTTATATAAATATAATTTCGTTAAGATCTATAACAAAAGATTTATATATATATTTAAAAGTCGAATAAATTTAAAATTACCGTTTAAATGATATCAGTGTGATTGACATCAATAGGAAAAGGATTAATAATAAGAATAAACTTATATAAAAACTGTAATTTTAGTTAAAAATAATTTAAAATCTCTGAATAATTATAATGTTGAAATATAAAACTAATCAAACAACACTGGTAATGGCATAATATAATTAACTTGGTTATATTTGATATCATGGAACATTATATAATGTCAATTATCAACTGGAATTTTCCACAAAATTTGGCTAGATAAAATTACAAGTTCTTTTAGAATTTAGATACATTACATTTTCACATTAGTTTTATTATTCTTTATAGGAATTGTTAAATCGTCAAGGTAGAAAAAGAAATAACATTATCGTTAAATTATAGCATATTTTGTTGCATTATCTACCCTAGCAATTTTCTCTATTTTTTAAAACATCTCATCTTTAAAAAACCTTTTATATAAAGAATTTTATTGAAAAATACTTCACTTTCAGACTGAGATTTCACAATAAATCCTCATTTCTGTCGGTCAACGAAAACATTATTTGAGAGCTAAACAACTCAACGACAGGTTTTCTATAAAAGCAATATTTTATCCTTCAATAGATACCTGGAAACTAAAACTCAAAGACAAAATCTTATTTATTTTACTTTTTCCTAACTTTTTCTACTCACTGTTCAATAAATTAATCTTGTTTATCAAATAACCTAGGTGCAAGAAAAATGCATTTTCAAATAAAGCAAATCATTACTTAACAAATAGATCCCAGAATTCTCTTTATTTCATTAATTCTGTTGATTTAGTTGTTCTTTAATCTTAGACTAGCCAAGCTCATCTAAAACTCCCACATCAATAAATTGAGAAATTCGTGAGTTAAGTACATTTACTGATAGAATCTTGGCAAATAAGAACAAGGGAGTTTTTTTATACATAAAAATCAATATCAATCATAAATTCAGTTCACTTCCAGTCAATTCTGATTATGAAAAACTATTTTACGGAATATATTAAAATCTGTCCACAGATTTTAATATCACCAAACAAATATTACTTAAAAGAATTTTCTAGAGATAAACAAGCATATTTTAATATAAAAAATATTCTAAGGTTGAGTATAAAGTTTGGAATTTTATTTGAAAAATAAATTTGAAAATATTTTAAAAATTTTAATGCATTTTATTTATGAACTTTTTGTGAATATTATAGAAAGAATTAAAGGAAATATTACTCATAAATATACTCTTTTATTCATCGATATATTAGGCATATAGTATACATACATAGTATACATGTATATCGATATATAAGTATATATTATATTAAGTATTTATAGGCATATAATAAGTGAATGTAAAAATATAAAACATATCCTATGAGAGGGAATAGGTTTGTGGACATTATATGAGATATGTTTAGTTCGTTGATAACATATTTACATATTTAGTATTGATTTTTATCGAAACGAATTTCATATATTAAATAATCGATATATTTGTCAATAATCTATTAAGAATTACTGGGAATCAAATTATGTGGAAAATATTATTAAACATTTATTAGTTTAAAATATTCAGAGCATAAAATATCCATGAGCAAATTAAAACTGATTCGATTAAATGAAATGGAAGATATTATATAAAGTGCCTGGATTAGATTTTTAGAAATTTAATTTCACTAAAAGAGTACTATATTTTAAAGGATCAATGATTTTGAAGAGTGTTTTGATTTGAAATTTAAAGTCAAAGCAAAAGGAAATAACTTTCAATTCGTATTTGATTTAAGGCGAAAAGTTTTTCATTATTATTATTATTACTTTTATTCTCTGAATAAATCTCTGATATTTTCAATTCATGTACTGAATTCTTGATTAGTTTGAAAGGAATAAAATTTTTGAAACATTCTTATAAACGAATCGAAAGTTTGGGCCAAATGTATCATCAGTTTTATTGATCACGAATTCCCTAAAATACAGGGATTTTCAAAATAACTTTAAATTCAAAATTAGATTTATTTCCATCTATTCTGGGAATTATGATATTCAGAATGCAATCCATGAGTTAATACTTATTTCAAAAGTGAATTATTCATACAAAACCTATTCTTACAACAACAACAAAATAATTGGTTATGCCTAGATCGATTAACTTTATTATGTTTATCTTATACTATATACTTGTCTTATAAGTTGGTGGATAACTTTTCAATTGAATTTCATCAACAATTGCTTTGTATTGAATTTCATTAGTATTTTGGGGTAAAATTTAATTTCTTTACATAAAGTCTTACATCAAATCATGTGAATAATGAAGATTTGATTTACAAGTTTAGCACAGAATAAGTTTTTAGTCATTAATCATATCTTTTGTCCGCTGAGAGAGAGAGAGAGAGAGAGAGAGAGAGAGAGAGAGAGAGAGAGAGAGAGAGAGAGACCTAATTCAGTGAAAGTCTGGATAATAATATTATACAGAATTAATTGATTAACAAAAGGAGGAAAACTTTTGGCAGAGGAAAGAGTCATAAATGTAATCAATTTCTGTATCCTTAGCTTCTATTTGTAGCAAATGTTTAATAAAAAGATGTAATTTTCATATCTTATGCACAGAAATGAGAAAATATTTAATAATTCATTGAATATTTCAAAAACGTTTCAAACTTATGAATATGAAAACAAGTTATACCTCTATAAGTGATATCTGATTTTTAAAGTGAGCCAAACACATTATTTTCTATCTTGGTTCTTTTTAATGCTCATGGGAATTTATATATATTTTTTGCTTGATAGAGAAATTTTGTTGAATTAGCTTTAGATACATTATTATAGTTTTTTTTTGTCTCAAAAAATGTTTTGTCATTTTATTTGATTCGCTTTGAGTTTAAAAAAATAATACTCTTTTGAAACACATTTTTGATTGAAAAACCAATTGATATGATCTAAGCCTTAGGTTATACTCTTTTTAATATAATATAAAGTTTAAGAAAAAATTGTCCGAACTATGAATCCAATGCAAACATACTCTGATTCAATCCAGCAAAGTTTATCTCCACTCCGTTTCATCTTTGATTGAAAGGATTTAATAAAAATAATAAAAAACATTTCATAAATGACCAAGTAAACATTGATATTTGAAAAAAGTTATGTGAGCTAGCAAATTATGATTTGAATCTAGAATAAAGCCTATAAATTATTAACAAAAGAATGGTTGATATGATTGACATTTAAAATTCTTGAATAAACAATATATCATAGTTAAAAAAAGAACCAAGTTAATTGAATAAAATACCGGAATAATTATTAAATTATACATGGTAGAAATTTTGTATATAAGAATTGTTTATCGAATTACCTTGACCACTTCTTTTTATTTACTATTTTATTTGTTTAAATTAAAGATATTTATCATTTGGAAAGAAAAAGAAGAAAATCCTCTTAAAGTATATCTGGAATAATCTATTTCAGTCTATTTTGAAATTCAACGAATAAATAGTATTTCTAAATAAAAACAGATGTAACCCAAGAAAAAAAATCTTTAATAGTTATATCAAAAAGGATCGGATAAAACAGCAGTTCTTACGCTCATAACAAAAAGCACAGACATATGAAGGCATAAAACATGTGATAAATCGTTCCTTCAATTGAAGACAACTGAGTCTGAGATATGATATTTTTTTATATAAATTGCAATCAAAAATAAAAACCCTCTCAAAAAAATGAGACACCATTTCAATGCAAATGCACTTTATGATCTTGCTCGTTTATTTTATAAATAAGCCTAAGTAAAATGCCCTAGAATAATAATAAAGTGCTTATTTACTACCCTTTATATAATATTTGCAAAAATACAAAGTCAATAAAATTGAATTACCAAGTGAATGGTGATAACACCTTGGTCATCCCAATATTCTTATTACAGGCATCAACTCTCTGACTATACAAATATCACTTAAGTTATGACAGATATCTTGTGAGTCAATGATTCGTATGAAAACCCATTCTTTTTATGCGAGAAAATAGACTACTCTTCACACAATAGACAATATTTTGAGCTCAGGTGAAAAATCAATTGTCGACTACAGGAGAATCAGTGAATGTGTTTCACCCAAAATGCCTGCGCTCTCTCTTCCCTAACAGCATATGATTTATAACAAACAAACACAGAGACCAGGATTACAATAATTATTCATTTTTATAGTAAAAAACAACGCAAACTGTCAGACAATTGTCTGATAAATGAATTCAAATCACAAACTCTTCTCTCAATTCACATAAATTCCGACATTTATTCTGAATATCAAAACAATTCCTAAAATTCAATTTGAATTCAATCTTTCAATTAATCACTGAATGTCAGACTCAGCCGTGAAAATATTCTCTACTCTACTTGTAAATGATCAAGATGACTTATTTAATTACTAATTTTTATAGCACAATATTTTTAACAAGAATATAAATTATTTTATCTAAAATAATTTAATAATTAATTAATTCATATTTGAATTAATTCTTAATAAATGAGAGGAAATATTTTGTTAATGAAAACAAATTAAAGCTTTTGCAGTGAAGTGTCATTTGAGGGGTATTTCATTTCCAATGAATGGAATTCTTTCAATTATAATAATTATTTAAACAAAATACCCTGCTCATCTTAAACATCACTAAAGTCTATAAGCAAAAAAGTAATTATTTCCTTCAGGTGTGAGGAGAGAGAGAGAGAGAGAGAGAGAGAGAGAGAGAGAGAGTTTAAAAAGAAAAGCAATTACTTAAATTGTATAAAATATTAGCTTGTTAACATGAATTTTAATTGCTTTTTAGTTTTTATTGGTTGCACTCCAATAGACAACTCATTTATCTGTTCTTTTCTTTAATTTTTTTTTGTAAATAAACGGAAATAATTGTTCACTAAATTTAAGTTTAAGGAATTGTAGGACAGACATATCAAGAAATAATAAGAATAGGTGTCCACCGGGTACTACACGTGCGCTTACAAACTGAAAATCAATGGCAGTCATCAAAACTATTTGGAAACGCTTTCAAACTATTCGTTTATATTAAATGTGTTTTCAGTCATATCTAAGAATCAAAAACACAAAAAAAACCACTGAAAGGAAAGTGCCTTAAGATGTCATTTCCTCCGTTCCTCTTAAATCTAAGCCCTTAAAACATTTTTACTGGTTTTTACTTTATTTGTGTTATAACGACATAAAAGTTGTGAATTCAGTGATGAGCACAGAATTGAGACTTTCAACTAATTATATCATATGAATTATAGGGCCAAATAAAGTAGCAAGCATATATGTTATGTTCAACCCTGTTTGAGTATTGAAATTCGTGTGAAATTCAGCATCACTTACTTAAATGTTAAAGTGTACCTGCACTTTTAAGCTCTCAATTCTTGAATTATATATTTGAAATATAGCCATTTATTTTAAGAGTAGCTAGCACAGTTTTATCCTCGCACCGTGAGTCTCACCATTTTGACATTTAGCATTTGAGCTAGTCAATTATTTCAATTCATGAATCAATATTTTATTTTACCCTAATTGGTAATTAACTTGGTCTTAAATGAGTGTTTCGAAAAATTTATCTTGAGGATTTTCTATGAAATATTAAAGTAGAAAAATAAAACTAGCTTGTTATATTTATCATGAAACAAGCACAAATGGATTTAAAACAAGAAAACATGAAATAATAATCTTGGTAAGAATGTAGAGAGAATTAAACGAGTCTTGAAATCAAATTGCGATAAGAATTTTCATTAGTAGAGACTGAATGTCTTATCTCTGGCTCTTTGCACAGGTCTTTCATGGCTTTACGTTTGTTAATGTAATGTCACTCTTAAATACACTTTTATAACTCATTTTCGTTTATATTTATTTTGTTTTTATGTTCTTCTTATGTAATACAAACGCATTCAGAGCTCGTTTTCTCTACTATTTCGTTAAGAGATATTACAAATACCTGTGCGCTCAGCTCTCATTCAAAAGTTAACCTTTAAAGGAAATGCCGCTCAAATGAGCAAGCTACTCTACTGTAGAATAAAATTGAATATTAGATTGAAAAATGATGAATAGCTTGAATTTGCATCTAGCTCAAAGTAGAATATTAACAATGGAATTTCTCACTGAAAATTGTCAAGTGACCTTGCATTTTTTATTGATAATATTCAATATTCCATTAGAATATAAAGAATAAGAAGAAAATTTAATGTAAAAACCCTTTTCGTGGAATAAGCGGTCCATTAAATACATTGAAAACCCGGTATTTATTGGACTTTTATTGCAAGACGTGATTCATTTTAGGCATAAAAATGAAATATTTTTCGCTAAAAAAATTATATTAACATTTGTGTAGTGCTCTAACTTATTGGAAGTTCCTTTTCATATCCTAAAACCAATATTGAAGTTCATTTTGCAAACATTCTGTAGTGAAATGAAAAATAAACTGAAAATAAAATACATCTAAAATTATATGTGTTTTGAAGAAAAAACTTATAAAAATTCGATACATTTTTTGAAAAATAATAAGTTTTTTATAATCGAAAATATTTTCGAAAATTTAAATGAAATTATATTTTTTGAAAAATAGAAATTTCAGTTATTTTTTAAAATGAATGAAAGTTGAGAACAGAATAATAATAAGAATTTATTTTTCATTTCAAAGAAAAATGTAATAAATTTAATCATTATTTCCCACTTTTATTTAACTTCATAAAGTAGTAACCAAGGTAGAAAACCTCATTTTAAATTCACCAAACGTAAATTCTTTTAGTATAAATTTTATCTTGCTAATATCATACATAACATAACACCTTGGTCATGTCTATTTGCCAATTCCTTGAAATTCAAAACCATATTTATGTCACGAAATATAATTGAAATATTAATTTAAAATGAAGTGTAATTTATAATATGAATTGAGAAAAAACAAGCATGGTAACTTTAGATGTCAAAGTACTTTTTCAAAGAAAGGAAATTTAAACATATTTTATAGTAAAGGATATTCTGATTAAAATAAAAGCGTTATTTTTTAATTTAAAACTCAGTGTGCCTTCAATTAAGTCGTGGTATATTTACTTTTGTGTCACCAATTACTGGCGCATCGTATGAGACACTCGTCTCCTATTCCAACACATTTCAAGTTAAGTCAATTTTTTAAAATAAATTACTTAATGTCAGAAACACTTGTGTATTGAAAAGACAAATCTGAGCTCAAATTGTCATTAAATCAAACTTTTTAATCAAAAAAACAAACTTTTAATTCAATTAAATATTAATTAAGGAATGATTTTAAAGCAAAAACATTTGGGAATATCTGAATAATTCTATAAAAGATCTAGCTTAATTGATTAATACTATTATCTTGTTCAAATAAAATCTAGATATTTAAAAATAGATTAATTCAAAAAATTCATTAAAATTTACGATATCTATTAAGAGATAACCAAGATAGTCTTTATTTGGGGATTATAATTAGAATGTGATCAAGATTGAAAATAGATAAAACAAATGCTTACAATTAATAAGTAGATTAAAAGTAAATTTTAATTATAAAATTAACCTAAACAAATGTGCAGATGCCCCTAGTCCACCCTGGCTTCTCCCAGACATCGCACTTTAGACCTGCCGCCTATGGAATCTCTTTGAGGCCAAGATATTTGCCGGCAATAATCGATGTCATTCTTTATTACGGATGGAAAGGGATTATCTATTTGTATGACTCCGATGACGGTATGTCTCAAAACAATTTAATTAAAATATTTTGAATTTTATTCTTATTTTAATCGATTAAAGAAACTCTTAAAACATTTCTTATTAAAATAGTTTCAAAATTTATAAATAAAACTTAAATGTATACTTGCTATTTACCATGGTGAATAATTAATTTAAACGCTGTCCTTTTAAATATATTATTAATTTCTAAATGACCTAGTTATCTTTTTTTTAAAAGATAAAAACTTTGGAATTTGACTTTAAAAATGTCAAAATAATTGAATCAAATAATTTTGAAAATTTAATTAACCTAGAACATTTCAATAAAGAAAGAAAGAATTTAAATAGAAATTAGTATAATTAAAATTATAGAAAGAAATATTCAAATTAAAGTCAAAACGAGTGATAAAAAATGAGATATATTTAATCCAATTATTAAAAAAATCCATTTAAGTATTAATACTTTAATATATTTTATACGTAAAGTTTGGGTCGACTGACAAAAGCGGTGCCAAAGAAAACATATTTTAGTAAAACTACTCTTATTTTGAATATAAAGAATTAATATCTAGAGAATTGACAAAAGAGTTAGCCATCACTAAAACGATGGCTTATACTGTCATTTAAGATAAGATAAGAAATTGAATGAAAAACTCAACCATTTTTTTGTTTCTCCGGGACTTAAGGAGTACTGAATTTTTATTCATCTCTTAATATATCTCATCAATCAATGCTCTATAAGTATTACTTTTTGATATTTAATGAGTTTTTATACGTATTCTAAGAATGAGAGTACAATCAAACCCGTTTATTGTAAACGTGTGTATATTATCAAGTGTTTAGCCAGGCATAAAATTTTATTATTGATTTTATAATGAGATTATATAAAACCAAACTTTAAATGTATTGAATTTCCGTTTTTTTAATACAATTATTATAAAACCATAGAATAGTTTTAAATTATGCATGATACTTAGCCTACCAAGAGTATAAATATGTTGAGAAATAGATTTTTCTATCAAATCGATCGGAAATTGACATTTTTCCTGGATTTCTGTCTCTACATTCAATTATATCTCAGTTTAATCTTTTATATTGTTTTCAAAGAATTTCTTATTTTATTGTTTGTCGTCAAATATAAAATAAGTATTAAGCTTGCTCATTTTAAAGTAGATTTGCTCAAAAACAATATTTTATTTTTTAGAAACTAATCTTTGAAATTACGAAATGTTTAATAGAAAAGTATAAAACTTAAAATAAAATCAACAAGATTAGATTTAATCAATTTTATTTTATTTTTCATTTCTGTTATTTACTAGTAATAAATGATGCAATTTAAAAATTTAACATGCTCATTAACTATTGTGTTGTTAGTACAAATTCCTGTTAATTGTGGTTCTACTCTATTTGTTACATGTCCTAGTTTATGTAAACTAACTGGAACAACTTGCATTACATCCTGTATGATAACTATCTTTGTAGCCATTATACCACTAGTCCAGTGCCAAGGGAATTTTGCTTGAATAGTACCTCTTTTCCTACTCTCTAAATTATCATCAAGGCAATATTAACACGAAAATTGTTTAATATATTTTATTATTATTTAATTTTTTGTATTTAAAATATATAAGTTTATAAAAATTTTAAGAAAAAATTTAATTTTTGTAAATTAACTCGCTTATAATTCATAAATTCCTTTTTTCAATAGTAATAATATCTATTTATTCTATTTATTTATTGAATTTATATTTTAAAAAGTATTTTACTCTATATTTTATTATAAAAATACCTAATTATTGCCAAGAACCATTATGAATAAGTTTATATTGAAATATAGATTTTTATTTGTCTATGAAGTGATTGCTTTTAATAATATTGGAATGAAATATAAGTTTCAAATTTATTAAATAAACACAAAACACATAACAATAATAAGACATTAGAGGAGAGAAAAACCCTTTTGAAGGAAAAATATATTTATTATTTGAGAACAAAAGTGAATCTCTTCTCTCATAAATCAAGAGATAAAAGAGATTCTCTATTTAGAGGACAGGGATGTGCACATTGCAAACGATTCTCTCAATTTAAATATGCCCTAGGTACTTTTCACTAAATTATCAAACATTTTTCAAATATAACAGAAAATCCTATTTTTATTAACGAAAAGTAACTCAAATTTCATTAATTAAATATAAAACCATTGGTTTAATAACAAATATTTTTTTAGTTTTAGATAAATTAAGCTGGGTATTAAATATATATCTTTACTTATAATTTAAAAATGTTAATTCAAAAGGCGATCTATTATATGTGCTTGTTATTTTCTAAAAAACACAAAAGTATTAAAGTAAAAGTTTAGTAACAAAAAACTCAAACCCTTAGAAAAACATTTTAATAGAAGTGAATTTACATAAAAACTTTATATAAGTTCAAATATTCTGACCTAGATACAAATAATAATTAAGGGAAATGAAACAAGAATATATATATATTCTTGTTTCTTTTTATACTAATATATGTTCTAATGATTGCAGTTTTTGAAAGATTAGGAAAATATTCATAAATTTAGAGAAAAAAATGAGAGTAAGTGAGAGGTAATAGAATATTCACGAAAGGATTAGAGGTTTCATAAGAATAAGGGAATGGATGTAATCTACAGACCATTGAGTCTTCATTTTCTTTGTTATAAAAACAATTTTGATTTTAGGAAAGGCATGACTTATCTGTTAGTAGGAAAAGAGGTAATACATAAAAAAATACATTATTCATATGAAAAGATGTTCTTTTGGAGAACCAGAAGTTGTGTTCGTTATAAGTATAGGATATTGCTATGAGAAAGTATTGGCTATTTTTTCTAACTCACAAACAGGAATCAACTGACGGCACAGAATGTGAGGTAAAGAATGAAAATCTAATAAAAGTACACAAATATACAGAATATGAAGAATAAGTGGCGTCCATATGAGGCCTCAATAAATTCAATTCTCAATAAAAATAATTGTATTTCAATTGTATTGAAGTCTTGTTTCGCAGACAAGTCTTGAATTAACAGTGAATTTATGAAATAATTTAATTATTTCTTTTTCTTCTCAACTGCACCTCTTTTGGCAGTTATATTGTTATGAATGTCTTTAAAAATAATTTCAAAATTGTAACAATAGATATACCTAGCTCATTTTAACTATACCTAGATCATTCTTAATTCATTGTATTTTTATAAACTATGAGAAACTTGACATCAAAGTTAAAATATTTTAAAATAAAGTTTTATTTTTTTATTATTTTTAAATTTTTTAATTAATATTAAACCTAGTTTATTTTTCTCTCAAACATAATCTTATAACTTAAAAATATTTTTGAAATTATATCTTTATTGCAAAATTGTTCTAGACACTTTTAAACATTTGTAAAATATATTCAACCAAGTCTCTTTTTACAAAAATTATTTTATATTTAAATTTTAGATAAAAATACATAAAATAATATTAAACAATATATTTGTGTACATTTGTTGACAGGACTACTAAAACTTCAACATTTGTTCTCATTAGTGGATCAGAACCGGACACTAGAGTTAAGAGCAGTGAAACGGTTCAGGAATAGCAGTGAAGCCAACGATTATTTGCGAGAAATAGAATTCAATTCAACAAACGATAGGAAATATGTTATACTAGAATGCGATTCACTGACAGCCAAAACAATTATCATAAATCATGTCCGAGATATTTATATGGGCAAAAGGAACTTTCACTTTTTACTTACTAGCTTGGTCATGGATGATTACCTCAATGAAAAGGTGTCTGAATTTGGTGCCGTCAATATAACCGGGTTCAGAATACTAAAGCCCTCCACTGTTGAGTTCAGACAATTTGCTAATCATTGGCGTCAAGTCTTCAGAAAAGACGGATTAAAATTTCCCACAATTACTGTAAGTCATAATTAGATTACCTTGTTATTTTTCTATTTTGTTTTACAAGAATAAACTTTTCAATATACATATCTAACAAACTTTAATTTAGAAAGTTTGTAAAATAATCTATATTATTTTTAAAATTAAATGTTATAAATATTTAAAAATCAAAAATAAAAAACATTTTTAATTTATCTAGATCATTTGCCTTTATTATCTAGTCAACATCATTTAATGCTTTAAAATTAATATTATTTTAGCAAGAGTATAAAAACACTTATTTAATTCAATTTAATTATATCAAATAGAAAAAACTAACTAGATTAAATATTACAAAAGAATCTCATTTATCTCGTTCTCAAAACTGCATTGAATTTAACAAGTTCATTTGCCTTTAAAATTAAGACATTACTAGTATACAAATTAGCAAGAGTACTTCTAAAAAAGCCTCATTGATATCCATTACAGTAAAACTAATGAAAACCATTGTGTGATGTGCATGATAATGACCAAGATTCTTTATTGCTTTCCTATTAATAGTCAGAGGACTCTCTTAAGTGTTTAAATGTTTAACAATATTAGATAAAAGGCTAACAATAAACCCATAAATTGTTTGTATGTCCAGTATTTTGTCCTAATTTATTATATCAATTAATGTGATACTATTTGTGCCCTTGGTCAGGCTGACGCAGCACTAATGTACGATGGTGCTAAAGTGATGCTCGACTCATACACCCGACTCTTCAACAGATATAGCGATGCATTTCGTAATAACTTTCGCAGAGGAGAGTTATATAACAGCGGTCTCAGAGGTATTGACTGTAGGGCTGAGCCTATTGTCCATTGGGAACATGGAGACAAGATTAAAAAGTTTATGCGCAAGGTCATAAATTAGCCCTTTTTTATATATCTCTTGTTTTGACTTTAATAGTTTTTGGGCCAACTTTTTAACTAAACTTCAAATTAATTAATAACAGACTGTTATCAATGGTTTGACCGGTGTTTTAGCTTTTGATGACTATGGCTTTCGTCAAAACTTTTCTGTGGATATCGTTGAGATGACTATTAATAGTGAAATGGCCAAGGTACTTTTTTAAATAATTATCATATTTTACTTAATATAAATAAAATTATTTTATTTGAAATAATTAATTAAATAAATATAAATGTGTTTTGAAGTCAACAAATGGTATAATATTTAGTCATAAGTATCTTAAAAATTCAAAGAAATATTCAAAAAAAAGTTTTGTTTATTATTTATAAAACTTTTATAAAATTTTTACTAAATTTATTATTATAAAGTATTGAGTTTAGCCCATAATTATACTAGTTTATTTACTTTTTATATTAGAAATTTGTATAGTTATTATAAATTTACAGGTTTCAAATTAAAACATAAATTATTATTTCAAAATAAAGTAGACAATTTGCCTTGATAATTAAAGAAACAAAATTCATTGATTAATAGATTGCTCAGTGGACACAAGAAGAAGGACTGGTAATTGTTCCTGCTAAATATCATCGGGTATTTCAGGAGAAAAGTAAATTCGAAAACAAAACATATATCGTCACAAGTATCCTGGTAAGTCAATAATTAGCCAAGTTTAGCCCTAATAACCTGTGCATAGGAGGAGCCATATCTGATGATGAAGTCTTTCGAAAAAGGAATGGCAAATGTGGGCAACAATCGCTTCGAAGGCTATAGTAAAGACTTGGCTGACCTCATATCAAACCATTTGTCCATTAATTATGAGCTCCGGTTAGTTAAAGACAATAAATATGGGGGACAGGACGCCAACTCTCAACACGGATGGAATGGAATGGTTGGAGAACTCATTCGACACGTAATCATATTTAGAATAGAATGAAATCAATATTAGATTAAATTCTGTTCTATTCTGTTCTTATAGGAGGCCGATATGGCGATCGCACCCTTGACTATAACCAGTGCCAGAGAAAGAGTGATTGACTTTACAAAGCCATTCATGTCATTAGGCATTTCTATCATGATCAAAAAGCCTGTAAAGAAGAATCCGGGCATTTTCTCATTCATGAATCCCTTGTCCTCTGAGATATGGATGTGTGTAATCCTGTCATATGTGGGCGTCTCTGTAGTACTGTTTCTCGTCTCTCGATTCTCACCTCAAGAGTGGAGATATGAGGAGACACTTCTGGGGCCTCACGTCTCAAATGACTTCTCTTTTTATAATTCTCTCTGGTTTTCATTGGGAGCCATAATGTCACAGGGATGTGATGTTTGCCCTAGGTAATCATCAAAACTTCGTAATAAAAATATAATTATTTTTAACAATTTATTAAAACTAACTAGATCATTTGCTGGTCGAATAGTTGGCTCTGTCTGGTGGTTCTTCACACTAATACTGTTATCTTCATATACAGCTAACCTTGCTGCTTTTCTAACCGTATATAATTTATTTTCAAATGAATTATCCCTTTCTTCTTAGAATTTAGAATAACCTTTGTGTGAATATAACCTTGCTCAAATATTTTACTTCAGGTCGAAAGAATGGTTACACCAATCAATTCGGCCGACGATTTGGCCAAACAAACAGAAGTGGAATACGGAGTACTTAAACACTCGTCTTCTATGGACTTCTTTAGAGTGAGTTAACACACTTTTCTCATTAATGTATACAACATTTGATATGACTGTCCGGTAGAGATCGAAAATAGCAGTCCATCAAAGAATGTGGGAATTCATGAACTCTAAGCAAAACGTATTCGTAGATTCATATCTTGAGGGCATCCGTAGAGTCAGAGAATCAAAAGGAAAATATGCTTTTCTTATAGAAAGCACTAAAAATGATTACGTCAATGAAAGGTTAGATTAATAGATAGTATCATGGTATTAAAATATTTAAATGAATCATGTTCATCTCATGAAGACTACCCTGCGATACAATGAAAGTCGGCCGCAATTTAGGTATAAATCATTTGTAAAAAAGCACTAAAAGACTTGTTTTGTGTCAACCCTCAGATGCAAAAGGATATGGTGTGGCCACACCTCTCGGATCATCAATAAGGTAAGTTAATTGTGATGTTCATATATAATTGCTTGATCAAAATTATTTTGTTAATACTTCAGGGATTCACTTAATTTAGCTGTTCTTTACCTCAAAGAAAACGGAGACTTAACTAAACTGGAGAACAAGTGGTGGTTCGATAGGAGTGAGTGTAAGATCAAAGAGAAAAAGGTACATGGTGATTAATGAGTTGTTAATTAACATGCTTAACTAATCATTTGTATCTAGGATGCAAATCAAAGCGAATTAACACTGGATAATGTAGCAGGATGCTTTTATATATTGATTGGCGGTTTAATTCTTGCAATGATTGTGGCTTTTGTCGAATTCATTCTTAAGTCGAAATTCGAGGCAAAACGCAATAATGTGAGTCTTATATCAATTACTTGTTCCTCATTCAAAAAGTACGGATTGGACTAAATATGTAGACAATTTCAAAGCCCTTACCCTAACCCTAAAAACACTAAACATGAACCTGAAAATAAGAAAAGATAGAACCAGCTCAAACCCGGGAATAACCAGAATAAAACCTCTTTATTGTTTCTGATTATTTTGAATAAAAAAAGCAAAATCCAAACCCACCAAAACCTAAACTCAAAAATCTAAAGACCAAGTTTGAAATTGAAAAGTTTTATCTCTAATAAGAATAAAAATCTATTTTTCATAAGAAGTATTCATAAGATTATTTGATGGATACCGTACTTTTTGAATGGTGTCATTAAAAGTGATGAAAAAATTCCATGAATTTAATCTTAATAAGAATATTCTCTCATTTATATATCACTGAATATTTATAGATAAGTATATTCGAAGCGATGAAAACTAATGTTCAAATATCTATCACTGGAGGACCAACTTTTGCACGAAGAGTCAGTTAATCTAAACTTAATAAACTAAATATTAATAAACCATTTCTTATTCAAAAGACTATTAATCTTTGTTTTGATATTACAGTTCATAAGCGATTCATTCAACTCTCAAATACCAGAACCGCATTGAATCTCAAAAACTGTTTTGTGTTAATTGTTTTACATATTTATTGATATTTTGTTGGAAAAGAATTTTGAATAAAATTCAAATTTTCAACACTAAATGTTTTGTTGATTTATTTAATGATTAAAATAATCTTGCTTTTACATTAAAGCAACGTTAATTATGATAATGATTATCAAGGAAATCAAATTTCTTGCGAAATGAATTGACATTTAAATCTGAGTTGAAATCCATTACTTCTAATAATATATAATTTATTTGTTTCAAAGGAAAGGTATTACTCGTCTCTATTAATCTTAATTTGTGGCTCTATTTTATCAATGGAATTCTCGCTTTTATTGTTAGCCTAAATAATCTTGGTATTGTGTACTAACATCATTATTAAAGCATAAAAATTAATCAAAACTATTTTTGTCATTAAGAATGCTACCTTGTTACTATAATTCTTCGTTACTTTTTAAATATAAAAGAAATAGAATTTTTTTCATCAAAAATAAAATTTATTGAAAAACACTTCATTCAGAGATTTGACCAGGGATAGCCATAAAGAGATTATAGGGATTATCAGCACCCCTTGGTCGCTAAAATTCTTTGTTAAGAATGCTAAAAAAGTATGATCTTTCTGAATCTCCCTGTCCGATTGACCATGAACATCACTGGAAATGACAATAAATTCTCAAATAAATTTTAAAGGTCAGCACAAAAAAACTATTTGATGTCATAACAACTCTATAAGGTGTATATATTAAAGGATTTATTATTTCTATTATATTAGAGTTATTTTATAAAAATGCAGGATGAACTTAAAATTGTTCAAGATAAGTATATTTTCTCGATATTCTAAGCTTAAGTGATTTATTAGATTTTCAATTGAAATTCGAATTTCCAAGAAATCTGTATTCTTATGAATTTGAAAAGAAAATTGTGTTAAATATTTGTGAACAGAATATATAAGCTAAAAATGAGCTTGATCAAATATAAAAAGCAATCTGTATAAAATAGGAATAAGCTTATTCAAAATTTATTTAATAAAATTATTAATAAAATATAAAAAGATTAAATAAAATTAAGTGTATTTAAAAGTTTTAATTTAATAAAAAATTGTTTGCATTTAAATTAATGTTAAAACATTTCATGAAAATACAAATTTCAAATAATTAGAGATACAGTTCGTGTTATGTCATCTGTTGTCAAAAATATAAGCTCTTTTGCAAAAAAAAGTGTAAAAACCGTTTCCTGGCCATACCGAAAGGCTATCAGTTAAAGAAAGGATGGACAGCACTGTACTTAATAGTGTTTCCTTCAGACCCTTAATAGCACGATGTATGGGGTGGGCCGGCAATTGCCATCCCACAAAAACCTAACAAGGTGTCGTAGCCTGGATGAAGTATTGACAATGACTTGGGACTTGGGCTATTATTTTGGGAAGGATTTTGGGAAGGTCAAAAGAGCTACAAAAATTACCTTTAATTTCCTTATATATCCCTCAATGATCACTAATTCAATAAAAACAGTCTATAACTTTAAACCAATATAACACAGGAATAGACAGTTTGTACTCCATAACAGTTTTTGATTTGTCAATTTTACAAATAATAAGTATCATATGTAATCATACTAGATAGTAAACATATTATGTGTGCAATTGACCTATCAAAAACTGTTATGAAGTACAAACTGTCTATTATTAGTTTTATTATTACATTTAATCTAAAACACAATAATAGAAGTTATTCCACGATATTAAATATGATTACATTAGAATTTAATGATTAAATTATTTAAAGTTTTAAATAATTAGACAATATTATCTTGAACATATAGATAAGAGAAATCCTTAAATATTTGTTATATTAAGTCACTTATTTAATATTTAATTAATTATATGATATAATATTAAATAAAATTAAATAAATAATTTTTAGATTAAAAATTGTATCATGGTAAAAATAAATTTTAAAGTTTATTTACATTTTAGTATTGAATGAAATTTGAAAGTATTTTGGATTTATTTCAGTGGCTTTGTTTGGATCCGCTTTTGTGTCTCCGCTGTAGTGAAGAACTAAATCATATTCAGAGGTCTTTTGAATAAATCGAACCACAGAAAGGAAGAGGTCAGCCATGGCTAACTTCTCTCCCAAACAGACTCGACGTCCGACACCGAACGGTATGTAAGCCTTGGGACGAGTCGTTACATATTTTTCATTTTCTAAAAACCTTTCGGGTCTGAACTCCTGTGCGTTCGGCCAATACTCTTCTTTGTTCAAAATGTGTGACTGAAATACAGCAATTCGTTGTCCTTTCGGAATAGTATTATTACCTTGTCAAAAAATTAAATGAAAATAATAATACTAGTTAATTTTTTTCAAAGAATTTACCTATTTTATTTCTGACTACTGCTGTGTGATTGACACCAATCGGTACTACATTTTTCATTCTTAGAGTCTCTGATATGACAGCCATAACATAATGACAGCGTTCGCGGTCTTCATGTGTCGGAATTCTGTCCCCGACTTCAGACTCTATTTCAGTCCTTAATTTCTTTAAGATATTCGGATAATAAGTCATAAAGAATACGATCCAAACAAACGTATTCTGAGTGGTGTCAGTACCGGCAAAGAACAGATCAAAGATAGCAAACGTTAGATTATCATCTGTTAGATAAGGGGCCGACTCTTTGCCTTCTCTGAGCGCATCATTTTTAGCACTAATAAGAGTATCGCAAAA
>JAQFZM010001052.1:0-21614 GCA_034695785.1 Galumna obvia | reverse complement strand
AAAATTTTATTACATTTCATCAAATGGTTTAGGAAATATTGCTTGTTAAGTTGTCCTACTTAGATTTGATCACGACTTTATATATTTGGTTTTTTGAAATTCTAAATATTATTTGTTAATAAACGATATTTTTCCTCGATAAATTGAGAAATACTATCAATATAGAAATTATTTTATTTCATATTAGTTATAAACAGGCTTAATTTAGTAGAAATAGATGTATTTATTATTGATTTTTTAAAAATATCTAAAATTTGAAACCTTCTAATTTCTTTATCTTAAAAAATATCAAAATTAGATTTTGATAAAATTTTTTAAATTAATGATCCTTATGTAAAAATTTTATGTTAAAATAATGTTGCTAATGACAGCAGGGATTAAAAACCCTCACATGATAAAGAAAAATATCTCAGGATTTTTCAGTTGAAGATCAGTAATGGCCATCTGGGGGGGTATAGCCCAAATACCCCCCTTTGATCAACGGCATTCCACCCACCCCCAATGCATCAGCGAGAAAAATAGAAGGAAAATAATCGTAAAAGAGAAAAATTAAGAGAAATAAATGAATAAAAAGCAGTAAATAATAAGAAAAATAGCAAAAAAAAATAAAAACTGATAAAATCATAAATTTACAGTTTTTAACGCCTAACTATGAGCTGTAAATTTGATTTTATTTGACTTAAAATTTTTAATTTTTGAAAAAATCATTTTTGACATTAACTTCTTAATTTTTTCAATCAATTATGTTATATTACGTTAAATAAGACTGATTTGTATGCCTAAAAGCAATAAAATACCCGTAAACACCTTTAAAACTACATATTTTATCTTTAGGGGCCATTTTGAAAATACCCCCCTATACCCCCCTGTCGCGAGAAAAGTAGTCAAAAATAGCAATACCCCCTGTCAAGTTGACCATGGCCATTACTGGTTGAAGATAGTTAGTTTATAATTTTATTTTGAAATACAGTTCCCATTTGAATATATATTTATTTATAATTTTTAAATTATTTAAGATTTCATTATTTATGCACTTAATTATATTGTTTCTTATGTTTTTAATCAATATAAAATTCTTTAGGACGTTAAGAAATTATGGAGCAATACATCCATTATACATATATTTTCTGGATTTTCTTTAAATAATTTCAAATTTTTCATAATTCCCTTTTCTTTTGATAATAAACGGGTAATATTTGCATAATTCTTAAGAATATATTCCTTAAGAATGTCTGTTTCTAAGTAAACCATTTTTTAATTTAGAGTTAATTTCATAATTATCCTTAATTTAAATTTTTTATCGATTATGTCTATCCGGTTTTGATTTTTAGTAAAAATCGAAAAAAGCCGAAACCCGTTCGGTTTTTGTTCAAATATTTCGGTTCGGTTTCAGGGTTTCGGTTTCAGTTCCTAAAATTGTGCTAACTTCAGGATCTAACAGGGATTAGTAAAATGTTTCCTATTTTATTAAAAAATATTATTTCATTTTATCATTTTAGGAATTTTTATAATTCAATCCCTTTTAATTTTATTATTTATTTTAAAATAATTTGATTATATCGAATTAAATAATTTGATAATTTTATATTTATGTAAGTATTTGAAAATAAATTTTGTAATAACAAACATTATATATAAGTTTATAAATTTTAAACATATTAAATATGTCATTTCTTTGACAAATTTTGCTTGTAGGATAATTATTTACATATTAATATTTAAATTTGATTTTCAAATTAAATTTCATCAAATTTTTTAAATAATGTTTCAAATATACAACGAGTACATTTATACATAGTTTCCTGTTAATGCTTATACTTTCCGATAAGAGAGCAGCACTTTCATTCATAGAGAATTGAGTTCATTTGTTTGAACGACCTCTTTAAACATGTAGTAGCATTAACCTGACACTGTATACAATTTATATTTTAGAAATTTCTAAATATTTTTAATTAAATGAATAAATTAACATATTAGCTTTGTCAAAATTCTTTTAAGAAAATAAAACTTAAAATGGAATTAAACAATTTTAAAACATGTTTTTTAAAATCAAAATCAAATATCATAAACTTTTTTTTGCTAATATAAATGAATTACTTGATTAAAAATTACAGTTTATAAATTTAAATAAAAATGGTAAAAATAAATTTTATTATTTATATAAAAATAATTTCTACAGTACACTATCCGAGATATGAATGAACAAATGCATGGAAAATTTGTTCATAACTGGGAGAAGACATAACTGAGAAAGGAATAAGTAAATCTAATTTTTAAAAAGTTATTATTTAACCAATAATACAATAAAATTCATATTATTTAGAAAATAATCTGTAATTTTAGATTATTTTCATTCAGTTATGTTTAGTTTATGAACTATATCATTGAATTCATTGTTCCATTTAATTTAGTATCTCACAAAAATTGCTATGTTATCGAGCCCGCAGTCAATGTATTAAAGTATTTATATTTGGTTTTTAAAACAATTGAAACTCTTTTTTTGACATAATTTAAATAAAGTAATTTTTAATACCTAAATTATGAATAATAAATTATTAAAACAAATACTTTTGAAATGCTTATGGCATTAGTGCAGACAAAAAAGCGATAGATTTTACGAAATAAAATATATGTTTTTCAAAAAAAAATTCTTTCAATTTATAATAATATTAGACTAATATTTATTTGACTTTTGAGAATATTTCACAGTTTTCTATTTAAAATTTTTGAATAATCCGTAACTCAGAGTATTTATGGCCAAAATTCACAGATAAAACATTCATAAATGATAGAGTTTTACAACTGAGAAATTCATTACTTGAATAGTTAGTAACATTAAAAAGTATAGCAAGTCCGCCAAAATTTTAAAATTAGTTCATAACTCGCAGAATTCACAACTCGGAAAGTCATAACTGGGAAAGTGCACTGTATTTTTAAATTAAGAGTTTAAATCTATTATTTTTTGATATTATTTTTAAATGGATAAATTATACAATTTATTTTGAACAAAAAAAATTATTTGTTTCTAAATATATAAATATTTAAAAGTGTATTAAATTTCAAAATGGAAATAAACACTTTTAATTAAGCTTTTTAAATAGATTACATATAGAATTATATCCAAATTCATTTATAAATATTCATAAACTTTACTTAAAAAATTTTATTTAAATTATTTCTTAAATTGTTTTATTAAATAAAACAAATTATTATTAAATTATCGCAAAATTATATAAATTGCTTTCATTTAAATCGATTATTCATAACAGAAATGGATGTCAATTATTTGAGCAAATGTTGAATAAAATTATTCCATATTTTAAGAAAAAAACCGAATACAATATAATATGAAATTTATTATTTGCTGGAAAATTAGGTAATTTATTCTATAAAAGGTTTAAAATACTTAAAAAATTTAAAATATAAATAAAATTAATATAAACAAACAATTTTGTTAAAAATTATGATTTACTAAACTGATTTTAAATAATTTAAAATTATGATTTTTTCACATATTAATAACTATATGAATATAAATTTATATTTATTGATAATAAATATAATACTTTATTAATTTTTATCAAAATGTTTATTTAGATCTTTTTAAAAAACTTTTTTTAATTACAAAAAGAAAATCAGGAAATAATTTTTAATATCTTGAAAGCATACAAACAATAGTGAAACATAAAATGAACTAGAATATTTTATTAGATCAAATGTTCACAGTTACTAAACATATATAGTGTGTGTCAACTCTGTTTTGTGTTTACTTTAAGTTTTGAGACTTTATCGCATCAATTACGCTATTATAGTCATGTTAAGGTTTATTTACATTATAATTGCTGTTTAATGTTTAATGAAATTTTTGATATAATTTGTTTTGATTTTATATAAATTTAATTAATTTAATCTAAATTCCGACGTGGTCTAGTGGATAGGATAGGAAATCATATAAGGTTTATTGAAAGTCAAGAAAAAAGGCAAAAAACAAAAGACATTTCAATATTAAATAAATTAAAAATAAATTTAAAGATAAATATCCAGATCAAAATGTACCAACTGATCAAAAATTAGATATTTGATCGACAAAATGAACGGTAAATACACTTTCGAAAATCTAAATAAAGTTCCTCATCGAAGGCCGAAGCGGACTCCAGAAATTATACAAAGAGTTAGAGATACTCTTAAAACTCAAAAAACACTTCTGTAAGTAATATCCTAGCTACTTGACAACGTCGGAATTTTATATATTATTATTTTCTAAGAATATATCAAATAATCTCGAAATTGGCACAAAAACTTCATAAAATTCTTACCGAAAAGTTGCATATGTTATCCTACAAAATTCAGAATATCCAAATTAAACAAATGCTCTCCCAGTCAAAGATTGAAATTTGTCAAGAAATGATAGAAAAAATTAATGAAAACCCTAACTTGGAAAATATTTGGTTTTCAGATGAGAGTCATTTTCATCTGAGTGGGTTTGTGAACAAGCAAAATTTAAGATTTTGGGGGACTGAAAGGCTAAATCAATTAATCGAAAAGCAAGCCCACCCGCAATATGTTACTATTTGGCCAGCGATATCAATAAAAAGATAAACCGATGTATTCTGGTAGCTAGGATATAATTTAGTTTACTTTCAGGCTTAATTGGGCCTTACTTTATGAAAATAAGAAAACTCTTAAAAGAGAAATAGTTAACAGTGTAAATTATTCTAGATTGATTAAAGAATATTTCATTCTTGAATTAGAAAGTATATTTGGCATAGATTTTTCAAAACAAATCCTTCAACAAGATGGAGCACCGGCTCATACATCAAATTATAACGTCCTGTCAATAGAAATACGGACTAAGTGTTTAATATTGTAAATTTTTTATAACTGCAAAATATACTAATAATTATATAAAAACAAACTATAATTAGTTAAGACAAAAATAAAAAATTTCACCAAATTTGTGATAATATTAAAGAAGTTATGGCCAAAAATCCTCAGATAGTTCCCAAACGTGTCGTAACATTTTTGTGAAATTTAGAAATGTATCTAAGGACTTCATTATTAAATAATTTATAGCAAAAGGGATAGGTAAAACTCGATTTCTATAATATGAGTAACATAATTATGAAATGAAAAATAGCATAAAACATGACCAGAAATCGACACAATTATTTTCAAAATTTTTTAAACAAAGGTCATTCTTATATATGAATTTTTGAAACCTTATGATAATTAAAGCAAAAAATCAGAGAGGAAAATCTAATTACAACATAAATATCATTAGAAATAAGTTAAAGAAGTAACACGATGTAAGATAAATGAAAAATAAATCACCAAGAATATTACAAAGCTTAAAAAATAAAACAAAAATTAATATTAGAAATTTAGGTATTTTGGTAAATAAGAATTTTTTACTTATTTTGGAAAGTGTTTTAAGCTAGATAAATGGTCGAATAATACATATTTTTCTTAATAAAATTAAAGATAAACTCTTTTATATATTAAATTAGATTAAACTAAAAATAACAACAAAATAATTTTTGATGACACATTTTATGAGGGTGTCTTTAAAAATTGATAAAACCAGGAAATTTTTTGTATTCAAAAAAAAGTTCTGGTGCACTATAATAGGACAAATTTCGGACATTCATTAAATGATTTTATATTTTTATATAGTCTATTATTGATTTTTAATATTATAATTTCTTCAAAAAATATAATATAAAATATATGTCCAAGATACAGCTGTCCGGATTTTTATTGATAATGCGTTACCTTTGATTTTCTAGTCTTATTTCAAGGATAATTTGATTAGTAGAAGGTATGTCTTATGCAGGGATGGCAAAAGAACGAGATCCAAGGGGGTATAAGGGGGTATTTTGGTCCGAGCTAAAGGAAGCGTATAAGGGGGGTATTTTGAACATGATCCAAAATTGCTTAAAAACACATAAAAAATCAATTTTAAGGTTTTTTCTGCATTATCTGACTTTATTTAGTCATTTTTTAACGCATTTTATCAAAATTAATGCGAAAAACTAAGAAATTTTGGCAAAAAAGGCAATTTTGTAATATGTTCAAAAATTTTGAAGACAAAATTTGAGCGTAAGAGCATGATCTTTGATGATTATTGAAGTATTCCTTTAATTTTCATCAAAACATCTGCAAATTTTGGATTTTTTTCTTAATTTTTCTCTTTTGTGCCTAATTTTGCGAATTTTTTCCTCTCTTTCTTTAGGGGAGGGGGGGTCCTTTAACTCTCGTCTAAGGTGTGTATTTTTCCGATTTTTGGGTCCAATGGGGGGAGGGGGTATTCCGGAATACCTCCCTTTTGCCTTCCCTGGTCTTATGATATCCTAGCCACTAGATCACGTCGGATTTTATTTATTTTAGGACAAAGTTTTCTTGGCCTAGCCTCTCGTGTGATATTAACCCCTGTGACATTTTCCGTTGGGGATATTCAAAGGTTAAAGTTTTCAATAATAGGGAAATACCACAAACTTTAGGTGATTTATAAAATAAAATTAAAATTGTATTATAAATATAAACCAAAAATTTTGTAATAAGGTAATAAATAATTTTAAATTAAGACTGGAAAATATTATTCGCCAAGAAGGCAAAATTATTTGTAAAAATATGATTATTAAAGATTTATAATAAAAAATTTCAATAAGGAAATTAGTGGTTCATTATTTAAAGTACGTATTTTATGCTTAAAAGTAACTATTTAAGATGTAAACACAAAAAAAGTTGACATACACTTTATTAGACTTAAAATTAAATGAACATAAAGAGAGTTAAAATGATAAGAGTTATTGATTAGTAAAAAGCAGAATATTTATACTTTTTATACAGGATATGAAATTTCAATACAAAACGTACTCATGAAAGGAATGTGTTTACTCAATATAAACTGAATTCCTACAATCTAATAGATTTTATCCAAAATAAAGATGGCAAAAATGTTACTAAGTTAAATCTATTCACAAAAATTTTAGTAAATTATTTTTAAAATGAACTTAATAATTTACCACATTTGAAAATAAATTCAAATTGTTTTATCAATTCAAAACTAATGTTTTAATAAAATGAACTAAACAAGTAATTTTTTATAAAAAAAAAGATTTAATTTAATTAAAATCTAACATTAAAATTATAAATATATTACTAGATTGATTTATAATTTAAAATAAACTTTAAATATTATTTTTTTAAAATTTGAAGTTATTTAATGTAATAATAGTTAATATATTTTATTTTAATTTATTTTTAGCAAATGCTTTGAATTTTTTATTAATTAAATAATCTATAATTTTAATAGAAATAGAAGTCAAGAATTGTTAAAAATTAATTAATAAAATTTTAGAAAAAAATACAAATAAACCTTTTTTTGAATTCATGTACAAAACCTAACGAAAATAATTATTTCATGATTAAACAATAAAATTTTATAAAATGTAATATAATTTTTTAAATTAGATAAATTTAAATCTATATATTTTTGTAGTTTTATTGATATTCAATATTTATTTAATGAATAAATTAAATTGACTACTCTTATTTATTGGTTAAATTATTCAAATAAATTATCACAAAATAAATTTATGCTTTAACTTTCCAACTATAATTTTTTCATATAATTGTAAAAAATTAAAGAATTATTATTCATAATTTACAGTTTTAACAAACATAAAATGCAAAATAAAGATTTGTGAAAAATGTATTTTAGGCAAGCTAATTTTACTTTCATTATATGATATTTTAATTATTTCAAATATTTTATTAATTTGATAATAAATTCTTTAATTAAAGAATACAATATAACTAATAACCGACATATCTTAATGAAGCTTTTTATTAAGCTTTGCTAAAATAAGCTTTTATAATGTACGTATGCATATTTCTTGAACTTATATGTATTTACATATTAAAAGTTAATACACATAATTAACCCTGATTAATTTAAAACAGTTATTTATGAATGATAGTCAAAAGTTGTTTCAATGAATAATTTTTACAAAAATTTACCCTTTGATTGAAAATCCTTTGTTTTCTATATAATGTGATGACATTCATTATTGATAGATACAGCACATTCTTTTTCACTACGTTTACGAAGTAAAATGTAGTATATATAATGGTTTTGCACCCACCCGCACACACTCCCCCCGCTCGTGGGATGCAGCGAATAAAATTTTTTCACTCCATGAACCTACACTTAGATGCTCATCCACCTTTCATACAGGTGCTATCACCCATTCTACAGGTGCAACCATCAACTCTACAGGCCACCCATTCTGCAAACCAATCACTTATTTATTCATAAAATTGTATAAATTTAAAGAATTATTATGCATAATTAACAGTTTTTAACAAACATATAATGCAAAATAAGGATTTGTGAAAAATATATTTTAAGCAAACTAATTTTACTTGCATTATATGATATCCTTTGCCCATGCACATTTGGGAGAGTCTACTGTAGTTTTATAATTCAATATATTAATTAATTATAAATAATTTATATACAGTCAAGTTCATAACATCCAAGAGTCCTAGCTCTTTTTATTTATAGATTTTCCATTTTACAATTTTATCATTATTCCCAAATAAATTATATTAGCAAGAAATAATTTTTAAATTATTTAAATTTTAAATTAAGATAATTTCATCTAGTTAACATTTCATTTTATAGAATTGATTTATCTTCTATCATATTTACTTTGTTGAATAAAAATTTTAAACTAAAATTTGAGGCATACAAACATGGTGCTTTTTTGGATTACATATTAAATTTAATTAAGTTATTCAAATGAAAATCCCCGAAATTTTATTTTATTTTTTATATTTGACAAGTTATTTTTGGAATTTTTAAGATATCTCAAACGACTTAGGGATGACACGGTGATTTGTAAAATTTCCATTAATTTATTGCCTAAAGTAAAAAATCAACTAATTTCAAAAATAACAATGTTATATTTAAAACTTTCAAATTAATTTTTAAACTAGAATAAATGATAAATTATTTATAAAAATTTAGCTTAAAATTTCAAATATAACCATGATAAATCTGTAATCGTAAAAGAGGTAGGATACCTGGATGTTATGGACTTTAATATGAATAAAATACCCTACCCTTTTACAACAACCCCCCCTCCCCCATTTGAACGAGGAGTTTCACCATACCCAGACTTGAAATTATAAAATAATTTACAATTTAGATAAGGCATTCACTTTCATTGAATATTCATTGCGTACTCTATTATCAACTTAAATTTATATTTCGATTGTTTAATAAGAATGTTTTATCGATTTCATTTTTTTGTATATAAAGTTAAATTTTTAAAATAAATAAAAATGTTTTTTAACCGGTATCATTGGTTATTTAATTCAATTTTACTTATTATTACATGTAGAAAAATAAGTGCATCTTTATTCCATTAAATTTTCATTTTACAATTAACTGGTATACTAATCTATTCCTTAAACAAAATTACAGTTTTTAAATCAAAGCTGAAAAATTATGTAATTTGCTATGTTAATTTAAATTATTTTACAACACATTAATATTTTAGTTTAACATTGCTTATTACTAGATTAATAAAAATATGTTACATTTCATCCAAGGTAATTTATACTTTATTAAATTTAATGAATATTAGAACAAAATTTAATAAACAATGTGTTTTCAAATATTAAAAAATATTATAATAAATCAATATAAAAATTATTTAAAAAAATTATTTAGACATTAAATTACATCTCAGACCATGCACTTACTTTTAATGAATATTTAGTGAATATTATCAACTTAATTTTACTAAATTTATCATTTAAATTTCGATTGTTTTTATCGAATTCATTGTATTTAAAGAAAATTTCTTTTAATAAATAAAAATATGTTTTACTCGTATCTTTTTTTATATATTTAAACTTGCTTATTATTTAAGTAAGAAAAATCTGTGTGTATTTAATTCGGTATTAAAGAATTTTACTCTAAACTCATATAATAATCAATTATTTAAACAAATTTACAGTCTTTTTACAAAATTTGTAAAATTAATTATTTTGCTTGATATGAAAGTCTTAAAGATGGTCCTCTGATATTGTAAAATGAATATTATAAGGATAATCATCAAAATGACATAAATAAAAAAAAATTTTGTCCGAACGACCACTCCTTCACCCGAATATCTGGTCTTAAAATTTGATTGTATACAAAGTATTTGTGAATAAATTGTGAATGAATTCTAGTCAATTTTAAACTATTAATAAAATGAACAAGTTTGTCATTCAAATACAAGGTAATATTTTCACCTTGTCAATCATACATACTAAACAAAATTACTAAAATTACTCATTTACTCTAATTCATTCATAGCTATTCACAAATTCTTGGCATACAATCAAACTTTAAGACCCGATATTCGGGTGAAGGAGTGGTCGTTGGGACAAAATTTTTATTGAGTTATATTCTATTTACCAAGATGAATATCATGATAACAGTCATTTTACAATATCAGAGGACCATCTTAAAGACTTTCCTATTTAGTTTCTTAATTTTTAAAATTGGCGCTTCAATACATAAGCTTTTTTCAAATAAAATTGATAAACATTGGTCAGTATATTTTTTTAATTGAGTTTGATCATGATACAACGTATACTCAAGGTGAAGCATTTGATTTATGACTAATAAAGAGTTTATTTTTCAATGAATTTGGTAATATTATTTTTGGAAGGGACAAAAAAGCTTGAAAAAAGCTTGAAATTTCGAATGGAAATTATAACTAATTTAACATTATTTGTACAATTGAACTTGATTAATTATATCAGAGTAATAAATTAAAAATAAAAACTGAAATGAATTTTGAATAAAAACTTTTAATAAGATTAGTCTGAATGATGAAAGTTTATAAAGAAATAATATTAAAATTACCTTGCTTATGGCTTATTCAATAAAATTTTTCTCATTTATTTGTCTCAAGAAATTGAGAATATAATAATCAGAAAAATATTGAAAATAATTTTTATTTCATTTAGTTTTAAATATTTTCAAAAACAATTTACTCAATTACTCATCACTTTTAGATTTCACTCGAGTTAAGTAAGAAATAAATATAATAGATTATTACTGCAAAAATGTTTTGAGCATGATCAGATCCAATAGAAGATCTAGTTGTGCATGATCAAATCCACAAAAACTTTATATATTCAGAGCATACAGTCGCGAACAAAACCCCCTTTAATCGATTTTGGGCTTATTTTATTAAAAATCTCATGAAATATAAAGGAGTTTATTCCTTAAAAGATAACTGAAAATTAATTTGCCAAGTTCCATATTTTTGTCTTAATCCAATTTATAGTGAAGTTTAATAACAAAATATTTCAAAATATTATTTGAATGTTTTTTAAAAATGTCGATTATTTTTGTATAGTAAATTATATAAACCTGTATAAAATTCTAAACAATAATAATAGAGAGCCAATTTTCATAAATCCTTTAGTGATTGATGTCTTTTATATTTCATGCGATTTTCAATAAAATAAGCATGATAATTTTCTTTTAAATGCTTGGCAAATTTTCAAAAATTTTTTGAATTTTCTTCGTTATTTTGTTAATAATTAAGATATTAGAAAAATCCCAAAACACGTCTCGGTTTAAATTTTAAGTTGTATTAAATAATACTTATTTCAAATTTCTATCTAGATTACTTTTTGAGCTACACAACTTGAGCTATAATATGCAATTATTTTGTAATTATTCAAGTTAATGAAATTATTTTTGAAATTTATAAAAAACAGAAAAAACCATATTTGCAGTTAAAAAATAAATTTGATCTAACTTGTGTGAGAGATTTTATAGCCCAAAATCGATTAAAGGGGGTTTTGTATGCGACTGTATATAATGAGCAAGTAATATTTGATTATACATATACCAAGAACATTTATAAAAAAAATTTATTGCTTTTATTAGACTGTCTTATAGTGAATAATAAAATCCGAAAATTGTTTTCAATATAAAATTCTCAAAATTATAAAATAATTATTATTTGTTTAATTGATTTAATATTGAATTACTCCAATAAAATATTTGATATGAATTTATAATTAAATTGATAACTATTTGAGATTTTTTATTTACTTTTTTATTTAAATTACAAATTTTATTTCAAATTAAAAGCTATTGATTTGACAGTAAAATAGAATCATTGAATTACTCTTATCTCTAATGAAGTAATGGAACGGATGATCCGTTTTAAAGGTAATACTTTGTGGAATTAGAGGATTTAAGACTCTGGTTACTGTAATAAGAGTGGCGGCCGCGGCTTCCGTTCCATTTTCGTTCAGTTCTATGAATACCTTGTGTAAGATTTGGTCGATTTTGAATTATTTTGAAGCAATTCCTGTGAGGTCTGCATTAGATGTCAACGCTATTGGCTTTGGATTTATGTCTTTCATTAAATCATATCCTTTTTCTGCTTTGAATTTAGGGAAATACACCTTGGTTCTTTTGTAATTCATTGATTCAAAAGCAAGTTCTAAATTTTGCAAGTTAATTTTGTCTTTTAAAGCCTTCAATCCATTTCTATGTTTAGGCAAAACGACAACAAAACTGATGTCTCCACTCATATAATCCATTTCCAAGAGTTGTGAATCTAATTCAGATGACACTCCATATTTGAAACTACGCTCTTGGTACATAATATCTGTTTGAATAGGATTTAATCCGTTGTTGTAAAACTCCATTTTCTTTGCTAAATATTCATTAAAACTGTACTCCCAAGAACCTTGATCAATTTAAAAATTTTAATAAGCAAAAATTATACTTATTTTAAAATTTACCCTTGAAATATAGAGCATTAGCGATGAAAAATGAAGTGTCTTCGGGGCTGTCTTCGTTTAATTTATCAATCATCTTTTTTATTCAATCATTCGTTTGAGTTCTTATCCATTCATTCAATTTATTAGTCTCTTCGACGCCATTATTCTCGAAGTCAGCTTTTGTATGTCTCCTCTAAAACTCTTTTTGACAATATTTGTAAATTCAATTAAAAGTTCTAGCTTATCACTAAGAATTACTCTATTAGCAATTTAAGAATGGGTTTTTCCATTTGCCTTATATTTCTATTAGACCTATAGTTACCACTTATTGGTTCACCTAAAATTTAGTTAAAATTTTATTATTTTTTAAATTTACCAAAATTTTATACCCATTTTGTATTTATTAGATATTACTTCAAACTCTTTATTATAATCTTGCTCTCAATCCTTTGATAAACTGTTAAAACAATTTAAAATACAATTCATTTTTAGCTCTGGAGACCACTTTCATCGGTTCATCACATTTTCCTTCAACGAGTACTTCAATTCCAATCGCTATTAATATTACTATTATTTCAATCATTTTTCAATAATATACGAATATCTCTTATATTAAATTTCAAATAAAACTAAATTATATTTTATTAAAACCTAGTATTTATATCACAAAACAGATTCTTTTCCCGTATATTCACTTTCTGTCATTTTTTCAGACAACTATTAATTTTAATAATTAATTTATAAAACATTTATATCAAAACAAAAAATATTTCCCTTTAATTTAGAATTAATATTTGAACTTCATTTGAACTTAAATAATTTTAACAAGGAACGTTTTATAGTGTAAAGGGTTAATAACACACGGTTAATAACACACAATTAAAACATTACAATTTATGTATAAAATATTAGTCGAATAAAATCTAAATTTATGCTGGAGCATATTATTTTAATATAATCATTATAAGAATATATTTATATAATATTATCTTAAAGTTTATATTTATTTATTTTATTTTTAATTCATTTTAACTAAACTATATTTGTTTGATGACATCATTTAAAATAACATTTAAATCTTTAATTAAAATTTACCCGAAAATATCAGAAATAGAATTAATTATGTTTTATGTAAAAAGGATTTCCCTATTTGTGTCATATCTGAGGAAAAAGTCTATGCTTTCGGTAGAGAATTGATTGAAGTATTAAATATAAGTTAGTCTTTTGATGACAACAATTATGTAATAATCAATGAATTATATACAATAAACAAATCCACGCCTATTACGTCATAGACGAAAACTTTTGTTTAAATTTGTTATCTCATTGTGTATATGTTTATGAATTCTAATAGTTGAAAAGATTAGAAAACATTACAAGATGTTTTCGAAAAGTTACAAACAAACAATTAAGTAAAAATATTTCCTTGATAATTCAACTAACAGGCTAATAATTATTCTTATATTATTAAATTTTAATACTAGTCGATAAAATGATTCATCTAATATTCAAAGTTATAGGATGTTTCGGGTAATATTTCATAATTGTCTACTCTCTTTATTCAGTGCTCTCTTTATTCCTTTTAATTTTAATACAGTTAGGTATCCATATAACAAGGGTTTATATAACAAGAACCTCGGTATAACAAGGTGCACTTAAAGCACCTACAGCTTCCATGGTAAAGTAAAATGAACTTTATTTAACAAGATTTCTATTTAACAAAGCAAAATAACTGGCAACAGCAATCTTATTAAATTGAGGCCTAACTGTAATTAGAAAATTGTTTTAAAAGTAAGTGAATAGAGAACAGAATAAAGAATATGTCCGTATATTTTGGTACTCTTTTGAAATACCCGACACTTCCCAAAGATTTGTATATCAAATGATTTCCTTTATTACTTAAAATAGTAATAATTCTTTGGGTTAAAAAATAAACTCATAATAAATTCATAAGAAAAGAGATTTGTTCTAGGTTATATCTTGATATTACATAACATAAAGTCTGTAAAAAGCGTCATAATTGACAAATATTTTTAAATATATCAAAAATATAATTATTTTATCTTGCTTGTGCCTTAACTATTTGCTAAACGTGAAGTTAAATCTAAATTATCGGCTCTTCCATCTCAGCAATATTTTGCTCGGACTAATTTATCGGCATTTCTGAAACATGGGCATTACTGACCTTGGTTGTATATTAAATATTTTATCAATTATTTCGTTGAAAATCAACAAAAAACTGAATCCTAACCACATTCCTGAGAGTCCACCTAAGTTTGAGATCAAAGTTATCCAGTCAATTGCAGGTTTGTGCTCAATAATTTGATCATCCAATCTACTATGTACAAGGTAAATAGAAAAGTCTAACCGATTTTGAGTTTTTGCAATACGTTCTCCATTAATGACTTCAAACATATAAACACTTTCGACACAATTATTGGGACAAAACTCATTGCATTTCCTCTCAATTCTTATCTGTTGTTCAGTTATTAAACTACTGTTTGCATACTTTCCGTGATCACAGAGAGCCATAGATGACAGGTTGTGCAGGTTATGTCTTCTAATCAGGTGTAGTTTAGGTAGAGTGTGGTCAGTCCATATACAGTTTAATCCAATTTCTTTTCTCATTTTTTCAATCAAACATTTAAAGACACAGTCATTCCTCATATCTTCTTCTTCATTGTTATCGATGAGGTATTCCTTGCAATTTGTATGAAAAGGTGGGGGCAATAGTACTGTTCGACTCTCATAGAAATTAATGATATTATAGACACCCATATATAGTCTCTGGAATGTGTTACCCCCCAAATCGGGCAGAATATTAGGTGAATGAAGTGCTACATAAAGGTGCTCGTTGTAGTATTTTTTGAAGGGAAATGCAGTTATTTTATGCACAAACAATACCTCCAAATAAATTAAATCAATTCTCTTATTTCGAAAGTTTTCATCGAAATCACTGAATAGAGTAATACATTTTCGGGGCTCCAGATATGGCACTAAAGAATGTACTTTCTTAGGCACTGATAGTCTTGTGCGCACTCCTGACTCATTGAATGCCATTTCTGGAAATTTATACTTGATAAATATGTCCATGCTGATATTATTATGCAATACCTTTAAGGAGAACTTTTCAATGTTGTCTTTATATGCCTTCCACTGGAAATTCCAATAGAGGTGTTCCTGAAGATTAGTGACATTTTCGTTCCATTTACTGACATTCCATAATTCGAATTGAGACCACTCTTGGTATAATTCCTGATATTCAGGGTTATCCGATTTATTCAAATAATAACCAGCAAACCTTTTCATATCGATAAAAGCGGGCAGACATACAGTGATTGCCGGCAATTGACTGTATTTGAATCGTTCGACTCTATTCTCAACGACAGTCTTTCCGCTCATATAAAGTGATACCAATTGTGAGGATTCATATATAAAACAAAGCGAACAAAATGTGACATTCCTTAAATTTCATCTAGTAGTTTAAGAAATATAGCTTGTTAAGTTGTCCTACTTAGATTTGATCACGACTTTATATATTTTATAAATGATTAAAGAAAGAATTTATTAACAAAATATTTATATAAATTGAACTTTCCTTTTAATAATTTAATGTAATTAAAGCCTTTAAAAAACTCTGAAAGAGGGATCATCTTGGTATAAAACATGTATTGATTTATATGAAACTAACATTTAGTCAATGAATGTAATTGATTAGTACATTAAATAAAAATAATAAGATATTACATCCCTTGTGAACTAAAATGGTTTCATTGGACTTTTCTTAAGTTATTAAATCACATGGAAATTATCTAATCTAGATATTAAGTACTAAACACTTAATAGTAAAAAATGATTTGAAAAATGTATTTCTATATAATCGATATATTCTACTTTACTTATAAATGTCATATAAAAACTACATTTAATATATTGATAAATAATTTGATTTATAATTAAACTTATTATTTTATTTAATTTGTGTTCAATTAATAATTACGTTAAATAAAAGTCATGTCTTTAATATTAAATGAATTCAGAATTTTTCATTATTTACCAGAAAGTTTTAAAAATAATATAAAATGTTTTTGTGTTGGAAATGAAAGTGCGATTTATATTACAAATGATGACAAAGTCTATGCTTTGGGTAAACATTTATTTGAGATAATTGGTTGTAATAAATATGAAATAGAAATCACTGAAAACAATTTTATTTTAATCAACGAATTGTGTGATAAACAAATTCAAGAATTTTATAAAACTAATTATGAAAATTATTGTTTTATGTTTGCTATAACTATTGACCATAAAATATACAGTTGGGGAGAGAATGATTGTGGACAACTTGCAAGAGGATATAAAAGTGAATCTTATAATAAATTAAAACCTTTTAAAGTTAAATATTTTGACGAAAAAAATATTATTGATATATCGTGTGGTTATAAACATTGTTTAGCTCTTTCCAGTGAAGGTCTTGTCTATGGTTGGGGTGATAATAGTAAGGGCCAATTTAATAATATAATTAAAAAATATATTTTAATTCCAATAATAATTGATTCAAAATTTGGAATTGAAAATAAAGTTAAATATATTTATAGTCGTATTAATAGATCAGTTTTGGTAACAGTAGACAATTGTGCCCATATTTTTGGTGAAAATTTTGAAAACCAAAATAAACTTAATTTGACAAATGTTTTAAAAATAGTTTCTTATTATAGTAATTTATTAATATTATACTCAGACAACAGTATATGTTCTTCTAAAGGAAAAACAAAAATCTATGAAGATTTTAAGTCAAGTTTTATTGAAAATATATATGGTACAAATAGAAATAAATTCTACATAGAAAACATTAATGGATTATATGAACTTGATATGGAATCAGAAAAAATAACTTTATTGAAATATAAAAATTTCTTAGAGTTTTGTTTATATGAGTTTCAATCAACGCATAAAACAATTCATATAAAGGATAACGGAATTTTTGTGAATAATTTGGTAAATAACCTGAATTTAAATGATTCACATATATTAAATAAATCATTTGATTTGATTTATAATAATATAAAGAATTTTGTTCCACAACAATATAGTAAAATTGAAATATCTAAGACTTTAAAAAGAAGTCAAATATCAAATATATTTATGCAAAATATAGATAAAAATGTCAAATATTATCACCAAATCGGAAAATATTCTTCTGAATATTATACAGCGATAGTATTAATGGATGACAATAAAGTCTATGGATTTGGCTCTAATAGAAACGGGTGTTTAGGTTTGGGCCATAACGAGAAAGTTAATGAATTTACTTTAATTGTAGAATTATGTGATCAAAATATAGAAGAGTTATTTGAGTCCTATGATCACCACTGTATGTTTGCAAGAAATAATAGAAATGAAATTTTTAGCTGGGGTAGTAATTGGAGTGGATTGTTAGGAAGAAGTAGTTTAAAAGGCAAATATTCTAAGCCTGAAAAAATTAAAATATTTAAAAATAAAAATATAATACAAATATATTCTGGTTATTATAATTGTTTGGCCCTTTCATGTGATGGAGATATTTATGGATGGGGTCATTACGAAAGAAAGTTAATGAATAAATTTATTTATAAAATCTTCAATTTATCTCGTTTTATAAAATTTATTCGCATATATAAACCAGTTAAATTAAATTACAAGCTTGAAAATTCAAAAATAATATATATTTCATGTGAATTCAACAATTTTTGTGCTGTAACAATGAATGGAAATGTTTTTGTATGGGGTGCAAATATTGCTATGATCAAATACAGAAAAATAGATGATGATAAAGAATTTAAAAGAAATTTAATTAAGAAGGATCATATTCCTCGAAAAATTGAATTGAATAATATTATACAAGCAATTCCAAGAAGAAGTAATGTTATTTTTTTAAATTCAAATAGAGAGTTAGGTGTTTATAATTTTTGGGATAAATCAAATAATATTATTGAAGAAAATATTATTGAATTATATTTTAATAATAATGAGTTGCTAGTAAATAAAGAAAATGTTATCTATAAATTTGACGATTCTAATGAATGCTTGATAAATTCAATTTATTTAAATTCATTTGAATACAATCTCCACAAAAATCAGTTAATAGAAGAAACCATTCATAAGACAAGTGATGGATATCTTATGAATTATAAAATACGAGTCAATGAAAATTATACAAAGGGTTCAAATGAAAGACTGTTAATAAAATATACTAAAAAAATTTTCGATAAAATGTTTGAATATAATTTTGATGAAAGAGAGTTGATAGGAAAAGGAGGTTTTGGACGCGTTTATAAAGTTAGACAAATAGCAAACGGAAAATATTTTGCAATAAAAAGGATAGAAATTGAAAGTAAGAATAAATTGTTTTAAATTCTTTCAAAATCTCAAATTTTCTTTAGATAACTTTAAGAGAACTTTAGAAGAAATATCAAATATGTCTGGATTAAATGATAAATATGTTGTTAAACATATCAATTCATGGACTGAAGGAAAGATTATTGACAAAAGTTTAGTAACATTTGTTTACATACAAATGGAGTTGTGTTCACAAAATTTCCAGGAATTAATTGATTTATTAAATAAATTGGAAGAAAAATACACATCAATTCAATATATTATAAGAAATAATCTGTTATTTGAATTGATAGAATGTGTGAACCATTTACACGCTTTGACGCCTCCTATACTTCATAGAGATCTTAAACCACAGAATGTTTTGGTCAGCGATGGAAGTAATGGCAGATTCTTAAAGTTATGTGACTTTGGTTTATCTAAGCTCTTAGAAAACAGCAAAAATACAAAGGGGGTTGGGACAATTAATTATATGGCCCCTGAAGTTCGAAAAGATGACCCTGATTATCCTGATTCGGATTATAAAAATTACAATGAAAAGTGTGATATTTATAGTCTTGGAGTTATCGCTAAACAACTCTTTGGTTTTAGATTATCGATTAAACAAATGAGAAAAATAAATATATCGTAAGTTTTCATTGTATTTAGCATGGATAGCCACGGAGTAAAGTCACAGAGGTGGTACACCAAATATTTTCCCCCTGTATAGAGGGGATATATTCCTATTTCATTTTTAAATAAGTTTTTTCCAAAAACAATCCAAAATTTAAAAAATTCGTATAAACACTTTCAATATTACATATTTAAGCGTTTTTATAACACTTTTGACTATTTTATTTATAGTTTACAGCTTTATATTTGATTGTTTGTTTATAAACTGCATTTTTGTAGTTTTTTCTTGATTATTCTTTTCTCTCTTAAAGGGGAGGGGTATCCGACTTTTCTCGCCAGGGGGTATTCGGGCTATACACTACCTGTGACCATCCACGGTATTTAAATGTTATTAAAAATAATATAATTTATTTTTATAGAAATCAACACTCGCAATTCATTTCAGATTGCTTTTATAAAAACAATTTTTTTAATTATTTGAAACAATTGTAAGCATGTGTTGTGAAAAACCCGAAGAGAGGCCTAATTGTGAAGAACTATTAAAGATAAGTAATGAGTGGACTATTCCTAACATTGACTATAACGACGAAAACTATTTAGATTTCAAATCTAATAAAAATATTTCTGAAATTTTTAAGAAAATTTTTAAAACAAATTAAATGTATAAAATAATAAATTTTTTTTCCAAAATTTATTTGTTTATTATTATGTAAGTTGCCAAAACTAACATTTTCAAGACTTGTACTTAACCCGCTAAACTCGCTTTACCTGCTGGACAAGCCAAACCTGCTAAAACAGTCAAATATGATAGCCCAGTCAAAATGCCATTGGTTATATCATATAATTAGAATGTTTATGCATCTTTGTATGAAATTTTATAAATAATTTTATAACCATATTTTTGAATTTTAAATATTTTCTCTATATTATCTTTTAATATAAAGCCTTTTTACGTGGGACTCAATTTGTATCTGTATCTCCGCTATTATTTATTAGAATTTAATTCCTTTTTAATACCAACTATGATTTTCCCTATATTTTCTTAGAATAAAATTTTTTCAAAATATCTTGTATAATTTTCTTATTTCTGTATAATTATATTATATTATTAATTTCGAATTGATCTTATTCATATGTTTTTAGCCAATTTTAATAAAACAATTTGACTTTGATACAATATAAAATTCTGTATTTTGTAGAAAGTTTCATTGTTTAATCTCAACTTAATCCAAAGTTATGGCGTATACAGTAATTTCCTAAATTGAAAATTTCAATTAAAAAATACACATTAAAACAAATTTTTCAACTTTCTTTTTATATACAAAATTACTTTATACCCCATAATTTTATATACATTCAAGATTACTCAATGAAACTTGGTAAACAAATATAGATTTTTATCTTGCACCAAATGCAATTTGTTTCAATAAAATTGGCTAAAAAACTTATGGATAAGATCAATTTGAATTTTCAAAATTTTAAACTTTACAAGCTGATTTATTCATAACTGATAAGTACTCTGCGTTTATTTAATTAGAGCCACTTTGAATTTCCTTAATTTTTTCGTTAATCGTTTAACCAATTATAACAATTTTAAGATATGTTGAACAGCATTATTGTTAACATATTATATCAAAATTTCAACATTTTAGGTGAAGACGTTTGCCTTTTCCTCTCAAATAAGTAAAAAACTAGTATTAAAAACCATTCAATAAATTAGAGCCACAGTCGCGAGCCTATTGTTATTCAATAGAATTCTATGGAATAAAGTTATGGGGCGTAAACAAAGACTTTCTGATTATGAAAAGGGA
>JAQFZM010001051.1:0-21657 GCA_034695785.1 Galumna obvia | reverse complement strand
TTGGGTTTTGAAAATCTAGGGATAATATCGGTAAAAGTCTTATAAACGGTAAGGATTATAACTGTGTATTTACTGTATATGCAATTATTATATGCGTATACACTTTAGTATACATTTTAAAAGGTATCCAAAGAATGCAATGGGTGTGACTCCAACGCACAGCTTATTTTGACCACTTTTTAAATGTGTAAAAATGTTAATTCTGTGCAATATTTCAATCAGTGATTGCTTTCAATTATGAATTGATTGGTTTTCACCAAAAAACTCATTGATTTGGAAAAAATGTTAATTTTATTGATTTATTCGTTTTTGACGTTTATTTCATTGGAGGGAATCGATGGACAGCAAAACCCCACCATTTCTTTCATTAGTAAAGAACGAGTGGTCAGTATTGGAGATCCGGTGGAAATGAACTGTCAGGTCCAATACGCTAAAGATTATCCCGTAGTCTGGACTAAAGTGAACAAGGACAATCCATCCAATCATTTGTTTATATCTCGGGGTTCGACTGTAGTTTTACTGAAGAGTCGATATTCTGTGAAATTCGATGAGAAAACAAATACCTATACTTTAATCATTTCAAAGGCACAGGAGATCGACGCCGGAGAGTATAGATGTGAAATAACGACTGGAATTTCTAGCAAAGTTTGAGCAATTGAGCAAGATCATTGTTTAAATACTTATTTAATACTATTTAATTACTGATAGGTTTCGGCTGACGTCAGAGTATACATTCAGATCCCGCCCGTAATCAGTGATAACAGCACTCGAAGTGTCATTACTTATGTCGGCGCCAACGAAACCCTTGAATGTTATGCGACGGGTATTTCAAAGTTTTTTGTATACATTTTATATAATAGTTTTGTTTTAATGATTTAAAGGATATCCGCCGCCAAAAGTGAGTTGGCGTAGAGAACAGAACCAATTGTTGCCCAGTGGTATGGCTTACTTTAGAGGCAATAAACTCCGTATGGATAATATAACGAAAGATGACCGTGGCACTTATTATTGTGTTGCTGATAATGGAGTCAGTAGTGGTGCAAGGAGAAATATTGGAGTTGAAGTTCAATTCTTGCCATATATAACAATTCCTCGGCCACAGACTGGTCAGGCCTTACAATTTGATGCTGACCTTCACTGTCATATTGAGGCTTTTCCCAGTCCCAGTGTGGACTGGCTTAAGGACGGACAGGTTATTAATGATAACCAACACTACCAGATCTCAATCTTTGCCAGAAGTGATGAGTTCACAGACACAACCCTAAGAGTAAAGCGTATTGAAAAGAGACAGTACGGGGTATATACCTGTCGGGCCTCTAATAAATTGGGTCACTCCGAAGCCATCATTGAATTAATAGAAACAGTAAACGTTGTCTGTCCGCCGGCCTGTAATGTCGGCCCTCAGTACACATCCGATGCTAAAAGAATTTCGTCGTCGAATCTCTTCTACGAAATAATTGTTCCGTTTTTTGTTGTTTCTGTCACTCAATTCATTCGTTCATAAAATTTACCTCAAATTTTCAATATATTTTAATTACAAATATATTTATATTTCAGAAATTTAAAAAAAATCAAATTTAAGGCAATATTTCAGTCAATTATGAAATTTGTTTATTAAGATATGAAAGAGTTATTATTTTTTTTAGTGTTCTTAAGACTATACGGAAAACTCCGGGTCTTTTAAAATATAAAATAATGAAAACTCTATTTAAAAGTTTAAATGACAATAGATTTGCACAAAAAATTAGTTTTCAATCACTGATATCACCGGTGACTCAACCTTTGAGTGAATGATTGAGAACTGAATCGAATCAAAATATGTTAACAAAAATTATTGTTTAATTAATTCTGTTTTAAAGTTCACAAAATTTTATATATAATTTGAGTTAATCTTTGGAGAGGTTTATAAGTATATAATTTTTATTAAAAAAAACTAATATATTCGATAGGAATCGGTTTTTGATCTGATATTTTGAAAGCATTTGTTTGTAAATCACGTTTTGCCGAAAATGTCTCAACAATTGTATGAGCTTTAAAAAGACGTACAACAATCGTAGCATAAGAGGAATGTCCTCACATTTTGACATTTTTAGATAATTTTCGGTCTAATTGTGATAAATATATTCATTTGTAAAAAGTTTACATCAATTTTTTGTATCTTTTTATATGTATTTCAATATATTTGAACGAATTTCTCATTGAATCACAAAATATATTCAAATGATTTTTTATTATCAGAATTTAATTGATATTAGAAACGAACAAATAAACATGGTAAGTTTATTATTTAATTTTATAGAATTTAATTAAATCATTTAACATTTAAAAAGAATTTACAGTCGACCATCATTTTTATGAAGTATTGGTTTTTTATGAACCATATATTCAAACCAAAGTTCATACAAACTATAGAAAATGGGAATCGGTTTTATAAACCAATGAGTTTAATGTAGTAAATCCTGTTATCCCAACAGTTCATACAAATGGTTTCGTTTGTCATCGGTTTTGTATTTATTGACAAAATTAAGAAACGTTTTGAAGATTTGAAACGAAAAAATAGAGAAATCATTTGGAGTCTATTAAAAGAGAAATATCCTCTCAATAGAAGAATTGAAAGCAATGAACCAAAAAGAAGTGAATTCAAAAAGGGATGCGTTTGTCGTTATTGTCATCAAAAGATTGAAATTCGTTACTCAAAATTGAGAAATGAGTCCTACTTTTATTTAATGCAAATTATGGCCATTTTTTGTGGAATATTGTCAGTAGTGTTAGTAAGACATCACTGGTTATTCTTTGCTTTTATTGTCATTCATATCACACTAATGATTATAATTGAAAACTATTGCTTTCAATCGTTTTATCAATTTATGAGACAAACAAAGTGTGGATTTCAAACGATTATACAAATGAATAATCTTTTACTAATGTTATGTTTGATCCCGACTACTTTTCTGTCCCTTTTATATACTTATTATTTCTTTAAAACAGAAGATTTCTTTTCATATCATTTAAAATTATTTTAATTTTTAAAAACTCATTAAATATATTAATTAATTATAAAATAAATAATACTTTTTCAAACATTTATAGAGTTTTTATTTTCTAAATTATGTTCACAACTCCTTCTATTCTGAATCTTAATTTAATAACTTTTATAAGTTTTATAAAGTTTATACTATAAACAAAGTTTTTAATATATTTAATTTTATTGGAAAGGGTTTTTTTCAAACTGCCGTAGTTTGGGTCGAAGGGTTTGCCTTAGTTTTGGTCGAAGGGTATGCCGTAGTTTTGGTCGAAGTTTTAGTGGAAGTAGTGGTAGGTGTGGTAGGAGTAGTAGGAGTGATGCTCACACAAGTTGTACCATCATCAGGTTTGCAAATAAGTTGTAATGGCAAAGGAGATAAAACTGTTGAATTTTGTACGAGCACCTTTTTACTATCGATATTTAATGTTGCCACAATTTTAATATTACCATGGAAGTCGTTCTGGAGATACTGACATATCAATTCGTGTTCATTACAATAATAGTGAGAACTTTTAGTTAACGCAAGTTTTTTCTCCCAATTCTGGTCCCATTTAGAAGATTGCTATATATATATTTTATTAATATTATTATATATGAAAAAATATGAAATTATTAATATTATTAAAATAATAAATTAAATTTTTATTAAAACATTACATTATTTTTATAGTCTTCGATCAATTCGTAACATAACTTTTCAAAATCATCTGAACTTAATTTCTCAGTCAAATTGAAATCAATTAACTGAACCGTCATTTCAATAATTTCATAATTTTTAAGCGGTATTTCATCCTTCTCAGAATTGGCCAAGTATTGAATCTCGCAAATTTTAGTCTCACAACTAATTTTCTGCAATAAAAAGGCAAAACATAAAAATAGTATTGTTTTAAACATTTTAAAAATTAAGCAAGATAGATTTATTTAACAACAAATGTATTGCATTGAGTTTATATATATCTTAAATTATAACCACTATTTGTAATGCATTTTGAGAATAACTCATATTTAATAATAATAAGTGAACTACCAATTGGTTACCAAACAATTAAATATATTTAAGATTTTAATCCGAGATAAGTCTTTATCATTAAATATTCGAAAAATCATTTGTCGAGTATTTCATTATAACATCATATGATTAGTTGACTATCAATTAGTGGTGACTCAAGAATTCAATAGTAATAGTCTTCATCCGAAATATCTAAAATCAAAAATCTCTATAAAAATAGATCTTGTTCAATTTAATCTTCTTATAGGAAGTAATTTATATTGGTTTATCTTGCTACTCTACTCAAGAATTTGAATTCTTTTTATTCCATTGCAATAATAAAATGCTCTTTGAATTATAGTTTCCATCGATTATTAGTAATAATTTATTAGTTTTGAAGAAATAAATTCTTGTCTTATATTTGAAAATTTCAACAAAAATGATCTGATTTTTTGTGGGAAAATATTTATCCGAATAATTGATGTGCGGATAACCAAATATATTATTAGTGTTTCTTTAAAAGTTGTTTTTATGCAAAACTAATGGCTTTTTATTCTGTTCCTAAAGTAGAGTATCTGTTATGTTGTGTTCACTATTGTTGTTATGGTATGTCCGGGCGCTCAACATTCAGGAGCGGTTTCTGAACATTTCATATACTATTTTCTTGAATAACTTTCTCACGGATTAATCAAAAGCAGAGCTTTTATTATGATATCAATTATTGTTTTACACATTTTAGACTCAAATTCTAATATTAAAATCTTAACAAGGTATATTTTAATATTTAAATTTTAATGAATAATTTATTGGAAATTTTCCAATAACTTACACAATAAACAAATAAAACATACCTTGGTTTTATAAATGAATTGCCATCAGAAAAGTTATTCCTTTAAACGAGTTAATAAAAACCTTGGTTATATTCTGTGCTAATTTTAAAACTTTCATTAATATATTTCTTATAATATTTTAGTTTAAATATTTTTCTCAAATAATTAGTCAATGATTTAATTCTTGGAAATTGAGTGCAGACACATTAGTGATACTCATCTGAGGAAAGGCTTTTCTTTTTTTTTGAATTTTAAATGATTTGATAATAATCTTTGATATCATTTTTAATATTTATTTTTGTTATCTCTTTTAAATTATAGCCAAAAATCTGATTAAGTATATTTTTATTTCACAGAACATGATTTTGCAAATGTTAGCAATCTAGTTTATTTTTAAATATTTAATAAAAAAATTATAATCATTTATCTTGGTAAATCTAATTTCTAAAAATAGAAATAAAGTATTATTGACATCAAATATGAGTAAATGTTTAAATTTAATGAGTTTAATGAAAATTAGTAATTGTTGCCTTGGTCACTCTTGATCATAACTTTTGATGTAAACTTTGAAATTTTGATATTTGAGGGGAAAATCATAAACTAATCAAAAACTCATTATAAGGACTAACACTTTCGTTGTTCTGTTCCGACAAACGATGAGAAGAATGAAAATCAAAACAAGAATTTAATTCTAAGTTTTCAAAGCAAAGCGCGAACAGAATAAGAGACCAAAAATTAAAAAGACATAAAAAATTACTTTTGAAGTAAAGCGAAGGAAAACTTTGAAAAGTAGTCAAAACATTTCTTTTTTCAATATATTCTGTGCCGAACAGTACAGACAATAGGACTCATAATTTGCAGTAAAAAAAGTTTTTACAATAAGTTTAGAGAAGTTTTTGTGAACTTCTAATGACTTACAATAGTTTTATTGAGAGCCCAGTGTTTTGGTCAGTCCACTCAAAACTGAAGAAATGCCACACAATTTGTAACGCATTGTTAATCGCATTATTCACAAAGTTTTGTGTTGCCCTTTGAGTGGTGTTAGCCTATGAAATGAGCGGCTAATCAATAGAGTTGTGCCAAAACATACATCAATCAAATACTGGAAAAAATGCATTAAAAGACACAAACAATGAGACAATAATTTACTACAAATTATTGAAGATTATAAGCAAATATTACTATTTATTCCTCCAATTCAGTCAGAGGGGAGAGGGAGAGAGAGAGAGAGAGAGGGAGAGAGAGAGAGAGGGAGAGAGAGAGAGAATTGATGATAGGAGTGATAAATAAAAATTATCTAAAGTTCAGATAAAATTAGATATAATTCTAGTTTGAGGTGTATTTCACGATAGCTTTTTGAGTAATGCGTTGTCTTTTCATTTTTTGCGATATTTTTACTGAATTTTATTATTTCGATCAAAGTTTGATCAAAAGGTGTGCGAATGTCATCATTGGATGTGAGGGTGGGTTCAAACAACTCATAGATAGTCAATAATTTTCTCCTATTATTGGATTTGAGTCTCAGTTTAAACAAGAAATGTATAAAACATTTGTTTCAAAACATTTAATAATAAGAATATCATAGAAAAAGTCTTCAGAAGTATTTTGTGGTACCGTTTGCTGGTTAGAGACCGTCAGCGCATAACCCCTCCTCCCTCGGCCGCGAACCACTGAGACCCCCATATTGCACAGTCGTGAGAACAGCCTGAGGCCAAATTGGCTGCGCGTTCTGATGTTACAGTAGAGTACTGTATGTGCAATAGTTGTCTATATCTATAGTGAATTCCAGGCAAAGCGTTTTCTCTCCTCCTTTAACCTGAGGCCTGATTTAATGCAATCGCACCACTTATACGCCGCACAAACCCAACTCTATATCGCACCCCCACATATATACATAGAAGAAAGTCATAGATTCTATAGACAACTATCATATTCAATGACTTAATGCTAATAGACTAACAAAACTCATGTTTGCCCATAGAGTCAGAGCACTGGCTTTCACTGCTCTCCGGTCTCTGCTTTCCATTTAAACTTTTATCCATAGCATCAAAGCATCGCCTCATCTCTCATATCATCTCTTCATATGAATTGAGTGACAAATATTTTATTTTCATTTTTATCCGAAAAGGAGATTAAAGTTGTCTTTACCTCAAAGAGTACTCAAAAAGACATTTCAATTAATGTTTTTTTAAGATAATATTCAAATGATTATGACTTTAATCTGATAAATGATTTTTTTGTGATTTTAATTTCAATGAAATTTATTCCCTTAAATGATAAAACATTTGTTATTTGTATTGTAATTAATCACTGAATTAATAATAATAATTAATAATTGATTTGAAGACCTAATACTTACGAACACTAATTAACAGTTTAAATGTTGGAAATTCTTGTTAAAACGGAATGCATTTTCAGGTAAACTCAAATGTTTTTTTGCATTACTTAACGAACTTTTCATCTCTTTTTTACTTTTATATTCATTTTATATTTTTGTCATTTAATTAACTTTTTTGTCTAAATCTGATCACTTGATTATAGTAATTGAGTGTTGCCTTATATTAGCCTGGCTAATTTAAAGCTATATCTTTTAGAAAAGTGTCGTTCCTTTAGCTTAATGATTATCTTCTCATCAATTTTACGCATCGATGAGACACTAATTAAATAAAAGTGAAAAAAATAGATTTTTCTTTTCTTATATCATGAGTTTTGTTCACTCTTTCAAATCGAGAGCACGTGTGGGACAAACACTGGGATTGAGGGCTCAATCATGCGTTACGGGCCGTCAGTCGTAAAAACTACTGTATATTTTATTCTGTGCCAAATAAGTGGCAAATATTAAATCATAATTACGTCTGAAATAAACACTTTTAGTGATGAAAAATTACTGAAAAAACTATTTTTGACAAATAATATCATTGGAAGCAAAAAAATCAATTAAAAACTTCTTTTACGATAATCTGTGTCTAAGTTTTTCTTCTTATTGAGAGCGCACTCGACTTATTCTGTTCTCTAATACCCGGGATTGTTGTGCAATAAGCGTATATACAATAAATAAAAGGCGAAGAAAATCGTTAGAGCCTTAGGAGGTCGGCGACAACATGCGACACATGCGTGTCCAACACCCGTCCCATCAGTTTTATCACTAATTCCTTAGTTTTCAATCATAGGAACGTATTTTTGATTTTCAAATTACATTAGAGTTTAAGCGGAAAGAAATTAAATATATTTTTGTTGTTTTTTTCAGTCGATTTTGTCGTAAAATTTTATTATTCAGGGATTGAATAATGAATTTCTACTTTTTTAGTGAAGAAAACTTTCCTTATCTCAAAACACGAGGAATTTTTTTCATCTCATCGATCATTTAGTAGTTTTATCTTATTCATCTAAAAAATTATAGAATAATAGATGAGCATGCTAAGTTAGATTTTCTAATTAATTATTATTTTATTGAATTTGAAATTCTGTTTGAATTTCATAAATCAAAGAATACTTTCGCTGTTTTATCGTAAAAGAAATTTTTATTGCAATTTGTAATTACATTCTTTGATAGTTGGACTCTGGCTCTCAAAAGAGGTCTTACATATCAGTAGAATCAACAGGAGATAAATATTTTGAGCCAAAGTGTTTGTGACTCCCATATGTGTCTGTCATTCTCTAGTGATTAACTCAAAACTATGTGATTAAAATCATATTCATAACACGTTGAACACAGTTTTTATATAAAATACACATAAATCTTGACTTTTATTTTATTTTTTGGTCATTTTTTTCTTATTTTGATTGAAATCATTGCCAGACTTAAGGATTATTTTAAGTGATTCTTAAAGGCTTTTCTTATTCTTTTATTTCTTCTCCAAAGTCTTAACAAATTTTGTGAACGAAATTCTCAAAGAATCAAAAAAACAAAAACAAAATTTATTGAAATTATTTAGATTTTTGTTCTTAAAGTCTATCTTAAACTTTAAGTTAAGAAATCAAAGGCTTTGCGTTGGAGAGAGAGAGAGAGAGAGAGAGAGAGAGAGAGAGAGAGAGAGAGAGAGAGAGAGAGGAATAAGAAAACGTTGGACTACTCCTACCAAACCATAATTGAATCATATATTTCACTTAATTTATTTTCTAACGCCTCTTATAAATTCATCGCTCATTTTTGTGCTGAGAGTTCGCACAATAGACCAGAGATCATAAGAGTCGAAGTGGAGACCAAATAAGTGATGGTTTCCAATGTGTTTGAGACACTGCTCTCTAAATCTGGACTGAGCCGTGTATTTACAAGAAGACTGAGTGGAGAGCAAATTACATATTAGAGAAATGAGTGTCGGAGGGGAACAACGGGTGAGAAAATATAATGAGAAACTGAAAAAACAATACTCTCGTTAGTCAGACGTGTATTTAAAATCTTATATAAAAAGCATTTACTTCTCCACTAATATTATATTATTTTATCGCTTTTATTATTATCTTAGATCTGAATTGAGTCAAAAGTCACTCTTAATACTAACTTTTAACACAAACTTATTATAAGAAATGATAGCATAATATTCTGTGCGATACCATTCTATATAACTTTAATTATTAAAGATATTCTCTAATAGTCTTATTCTTAACAAAACTTTTATTTTTACGAACAAAACTTTTACTAAAAATGTCTGATAAGTTATATACTGAACAGTGAATAAAAAAAAAGTTAACTTTTCTTCTCTAAAGTATGACTAAACATAAAAGACCCCACGATTTAATCATTAGGACAGCATTTTTATTACTACTTCATGTCAATCAGTCGGTGTACTGAAGATTACATTCTGATGAAGTCTAGAGAAGAGGCCATCGAACACTCATAGAGCACATCGAGTCTCCCCTACTCTTCGGTTCTCTTTTTTTGACTGAATTTCTTTTTTTTAAAGAAAGTCTTGTATTCATAACATTTGTAGAAAAGAGACACTAAATTACTGCTTAAATACTGGCCTCAAAACAGTACAGGACAGTATCGGTGGTGTTATTTATTGAATGCCTATACCAGTAGAGTCCCGGTCTTTATTTTAAGCGTAAAACATCGTGTTCTACCTCTCCTTTAGTAACACATTTGAGTCTATACTCATCTCCGACCGACTATTCCTTTGTAGTAAAACAATATTTTTGTGTCATTTTGTTCGCCAAACAAAATATCCGCAGTTTTTCAAACCTATTCTTACGACAAATTACTTACAATTTTTGTTAATATTTGTAACTCAAAGAAAAGATTTGACCGAAAAATAACAACTTATTTATTATAAGTTTTTCTTTATATGTTTTGTTCCTCAAAACGAATTAACGCCCTTCGAGTCAATCGTCAAAATGTTATTCAAAAATTCATAAATTTTTCTTTTTATTGAATTTTGAAAATAAACTGAAAAATCGATAAACTCTAACATCAATTCAAATGACATTTAAAGAGAGAGAAATTTTATTTAATTATGATTTGGATTAGATTTTTGCAGCCATTCCTGACATGAATTTAAATGATGACAAAAAAGTCTATTCCTTTCCAGAGTCTATTTGGTCACAGGAGGGGTTCAGATGAGAAGCTCATACCTTAAGAAAAATGCGTAACAATAATCATAAGTTGAAAAGAAGGGAGAAAGAGAGAGAGAGAGAGAGAGAGAGAGAGAGAGAGAGAGAGAGAGAGAGAGAGAACACTAAAAGCCAACAATAAGTTAGAAAAAAGGTATATTAGATTGGATGGTAGGGCCCACCGAAAAAGATTTCCGTTCGATTATAAAGCATAACAAAACCAACAGCGATGTGGACTACCACTAACTAAACCATTAAACTATTCTAGTATTCATTCTTTGTCCGAACCTGTGCTCGAATCAATCAATTAAACCTTTTGCCCATTCGATCATTATTTTAATTTTTTGTTCGTTTGCTTCTTGTGTTCACTTCTTGTGTTCCATAAGTAGAGTGTCTTAAAAAATAGCCGACAAAAGAGGCAAATATGAAGAGAAGTCAAATGTCATTCAATTTAATGATTGTTAGATCTCTCTTTCATTTTGGAAATATGTGTATCCGTTGACTATATGTGCAGTTCTTAAGATCGCGGGTGGCGTTCGTTTGATAGTCTGAGTCAGTTGTGACGATACTCACAGTTCTTGTATTGCATACCTCTTACAATCATACATTACAGTACTGTTTCTGGCGCTGACAACTACTTGACTCAGAGCTCAATCTTCTGTTGTTGAGGTTCAACAGGTGAAGGACTGATCACTGTTTCTAAGACAGTATTATTCTTGAATCTCCCCATTCTTCAAGTCTTTAAGACAACTGATGATTGTGTTGATCACATGTTTGACTCAATGCCTGTTCTTGACTTGTGTTAAGTCAAATGTATTTTTCAAAATATATTTTTGATTCTCTATTTTCTTTGATTAGAGTTTAACATCAATTAATCATTTAATTGTTCTTAAGTTAATCTTTAGATCAAATCTCTATTCAATAAAAATCCCATAAAATATCTAATGAATCACTCATTCATTTAAAAGTCTTTTTCGACAAATTCCTAAAAACTAAATATAAGAACAAAAGTTTATTAAACGAAACGATTTTGAGTTAAAGCAAAACATGAGTTCTTCTGATCTCATATTAAATATTATTCAAAATCTTTATTCTCGTCTCTTATGGTATGTTTGCTAACAAAAACAGTAAATTGTTTGCCGGAATATCTCTCCCTCGCAAAAAGTCTAACAAAACATATACTGAGCGGTGAAGTCGTGCCTCAAAAAAGCTCAGGTCGTGACACACAGCACTTTCTTAAAAGTTACTATCATTTTGAGCCTCAAAACTATTGCTGTCTTCTAAAAGGTTATTATACCGATAATATTGCAGACAATACTTTTCCAAACATATTCACTACAAAGTAGTAGTATAGCACTTGTATAGCACTTTCTGAGCCAGAGGTTGTGCCGTCCAACGACGACCACTCACTTTTTTGCAGTCAGTTCTCTCTTAACTAAAGCCAATCTCTAATTGCAATGTTTGTGGACTTTCGCATAGAATTTACTTCTATTTTGTCAGTTAAGATAAAAACTGAATTTATTCATAATAATGACTCTCTCTCTCTCTCTCTCTCTCTCTCTCTCTCTCTCCCCTCATTCACTCATTCAATATATGAATTAAACATAAATTTTATTTTGAAGTTTTTCTCATATATTTTTAATAATCAATTTTTGAAATTCTTTTGAAGAATTTGTAATCAGAATAAGATTTTATACCTTATTTTAAAAGAGAGAGTTCTAAACGTAAATCATTTGAAATTTATTTCAAGAAAATGACCCCCGAATTAGTTGTGGAAAATAATGGAGTTTTAAAGTATATTAGGTTTTCATTGAATAATAAAATTTCAAATATTATTAACGTTTAAAATACAATATTTTATAGTTTTAGTGTTAAAAGTGATAATAAAACTAAACTAAACGCCAATAACTTTACCAAACAATTGTTGTAATGTTTATTGTATACAATGATAGTGAGGTTGTGCTCATTTTTGTGTCTACAATATGTAAAAACGATAGAAAACTTGTGATAGAAGTCGAGGTAAAGTAATTACATAGCGTTTCGACTTAGAAAAGGAGGGGATCTGAGGGTGGCTTTCAATCGAGTGTTGAGTTTCGTAAAAGAAAAAAAAATACATATTTTGTATAGAATTATACTATTCTTAAAATATTGTACTAAAATGATGTCTTCCCATTTGGAACAGAATGAGATTCATTTTTGAATATGTTTTCATTGAAAAATTGTTTACTCAACAGTCGGACAACTATTTGATTGGTAACATTAACGTGATATCCAGTTTTCGGCACTTTGTATCTTGCTAAATTATATATGAGAGTAGCAATATTTTATATAAATTAATGTTTTCGTAGATTTATTTCATAGATTTATAAGATATTAGTTTTGGAGAAAAATCTATTTAAATCTTTAGTGATTTGGAGTCGAAATGCATTACTTGTTTAAGACTCTGTTTAACATTAAAATTGTGTTTAATTTAAAGAAGAAGTGCCCGAAATGTCTTCAGCTCTCAATTTGTGTTTGAATTTTGCATTTTAATAGCATTTCTCAGAGTACAGTCCGTGAGATATATCACAATAAAAGACATCTATAAAACTGAAAACACTTTCTCTCTGTTTTTCTTTGCTAAAAGCCTTACACCGTTTATTGAATAACTGGGAAAAAACAAAAACTGTTTTGAATGTAAATCCTTGGAGAATGTGTATCACTATTGCAGAGATGATTGAGTCACAAAAAAAGTCATTATGAAAGGCAACGGATGTGCAAAACAAGAAGAAAAGTTAAAATAAAGTGGAATTAGAAATCTTGAATTGCAGTTTCGGTATAGCTTTCCATAAGTATTATGTTGTGCTGTCCTTCGAAACTCAGAGACAGAAAAGTAGCAAAAAAAACTTATGACACTATAAAAAAGGATTTGATAACAAAGAGAACGTCAAATGATGTTCTGTTCAGTGAATTCCCCTAAAAGTTAAGAAAATAAATTAATTTAAATGGAAAGCAGTTCTCAGAAGAAAAATTCCAAACATTTCAATCAAATTCAGTGACTTTTACTTTAGATTTGTAACCCATTTCGTGAAATATTGTTACTTTAAAGCCATTGACTTCCAGTCTATGACTTCTAACAAAAGGAATTCATTGCTTTATTTGTGACTTTCATTCGTGACTTTCACCAGAATTACTAATTTATTACTCAATTTTCAAACATTTTTAGCAAACATTTTCGGTAATTCTCTCTTGAATTGATTGCTCGGAAAATCTGCTTATATTTTATCAAAATGATCTTGGAATTAACTCAAATAAAGAAGATATTTTGATGATATGATTACCTTTTAATATATAGCACATGACTGGCGACGGATTTTACTTTTTTTTACTTTTTTTGTGTTAAAGCAATTATATGTTTTGTTAATCTTTTAAATCACTAAAAACATATCCCTTTCGATGGGTTTTAGTCTTTTTTAGCCACAAATTCAGTCTTAAATGAAAAACAAAATATTAAATCTTTAAAATAAAAATCAATTATTGATGTCTTTATTTACTTAAAAGAAAAGAAAAATTGAATTTGTCTTCACTTTTGAATTTCTAACTCAAACTTAATCTTAAAATTGTCTCATCTCTAAGTGTATTACATCTCAAAGTAGGCGGTCTTTATATCAGATCAAAACCAACTTTTTTTGAAATAAAGATTTAAAATTGATTTCAATGATATAACACTTAATTTAGGTTTAGATCATTTAATTTTGTTTCTTAAGAAAAATTGCTTCAAATAATCAAATAAATGGTAAATCACTTGAATTTTATGTAATTTCAGAGAAATTAGTTTAAGAAGAAAATTGAGACAAATTTAATGGCAATCGTTAACCAATTAAAGGAAAGCAAAGTTTGCGATAAAATCAAATTTCTTTTCATACTTTTAATCGATAATTTAATTTGTATTAATTGAATATATCGGACACACAGACAGTTCTCAGTCACACCTTATTTTTCAAAGATAGAGATCACAAAATGCTTTGGATCTCTCTCTCTCTCTCTCTCTCTCTCTCTCTCTCTCTCTCTCTCTCTCTCTCTCCTCATTGAGTGCCATAATGTAAAGATTCAATCAATTTTATTGATGGAAAACCTGCTCCGAAGTAAGTCTTATTATCGTCCATATATTCGGAACGACTGCTTCTTATTTTTTTTTAATTCTTTAAGTTTTATATGACTTTTGGTTTCATTTTGACTCTGAATTGCATTCACGCAATACAGCAGTCGATAAGAATTACAAATAAGAAATACTTCAAAATAAATAATTGATTAGTTCTGATTCATAAGAAAATAATATAAGACTTCTTTTAATAATATCTTATTTTCCTTTAATGTCTTAAATACAGTCTAATCTCACTATAAATACAAATAACTATTTTATAAATTTGTAATACTTTTAATTATTTTTAAAGTTTAAAAAGTTGTTAATTATGTTTATTGTTTTGATTTACAGGTAGTTATTGGTTTGCTTTCAATCAGTTTCGTAATACTGGAAGCATTCCAATCAGAGGTGGTTCGTGGCTATCCCTGTATTCGTCGTAATAATCAAATCTATTGCCCGACTCCTGGCAGTAAACTTTTAAAGTGAGCATAAATACTGAATTGAAGCCATTATTTAAAGATATTTTGATCTAATGTTCGGTAACTTATTGTTTCCCAAAACTATTATATTGAACCTCAAACACAACAACAATAAAGTTATATAATTATAGTCTTCTTTTAATGAGAAGAAAATTTAGAGTATATTCTGTGCAAAACACAATACCTTAATAGAGAGTGTGATATTAGGATGAACTCGAGCTAACTATTAAAGTATATAATCATTAGATAAATACCCGTTTCAATGTCAAAGTCATTTGGCTTTTCATAAGACATTCGGTGGGAAAATAAGTTATATATTATGTGATAAATGAGTTATGAATTTAACGGACATAAGAATACAATTTAAGAGAAAATTATTTCAAAAGAAAAGATTTAAATTTATTTCAATTTAAGGCTTTTCTTCAAATCATTAATTTTACATTTTTTTAAGAGTCGATAAAAAGCCGAACAACTCATCGCTCAGAATAACTGGACCTTATCTACCGGCTGAAAGTTTAGGATCAGTAGAGGTCAGAAACATTGCGCACTCAGACATCCCGAGTACCCCCTCCTCAGCACCGAAGCCAACGACAACGACTTACTTTATGTATTATACAAAGAAAACTCTGGAACAACACTATAATGAAGAGGAGTCTCTGCAGAAGACTAACGCTGATATTGAAGATATCGTAATGGATGATGGTCATACTGTTCTTAAAAAAGCCAAAAGGTTAGTATCCATCACAATTCTTAAGCCATTTTCTCGTTTAATGCTTTTTTCTACCCTTTCATTACATTTCGATAAAATATATTATTTTGGAATAAAAATACTCAAACAAACCATCAATTTTAAGTAATGCCTAAAGGGGAAAGGTGTAAAAACTTTGTCTTTATAATGCTTTAAAAATATGCGATTGTCCTCGAATTTAAGGGACATTATGTAATGTTAAGTTTATACCTGTATTTGTAGTCAAATATGTTTCAAATTTTTCTGTTTTTAAATTCTTTAGACTTTCATTAAAAATATGAATTCTTTCTCTAAATTATGGATGTCTTGTGATTTACATAATTGTTATGAAAATTTTGATATGAATCTGACTATTGATAACTTCAAATCAATTAGTATTCAGAATCGTTAAACAAATTTGTTTTTGCAAGAACATAAAAACATAAGAGCAAAATCCCTGATAACGTGAAATATATTTTTCTTTTTTCGGTGATTAATATTTTAAAGAATTTCTTTAAAATCAAAGAAATTTATTGTAAGAAAAAAAGAAATTGAATTTTTAAAAATGAGGGTATATTTAGCTTTGAAGGAAAGCCATAAAACTGTGGGGAAGACATGTTTTAATACATATTTAGAGTAAATCACAAGTTTTCACTTCAACGAAATGAAAGACTTTCGCCTTTCAAACAAAACACTAAAATTTATGGACCGATAAAAATGAAATTTACACCAAAAATACTTATTTTTTAAAATAATATTTTGTTAACGAATTCCTAATTCTTTGTATGAAATCCAAAACTCATTTATTTAAACAACTTTAGAGTTGGAAATAAGTTTTATGTGTTTTGAGACTAAAAATTGTTATTCAATCGATTATTAATATCTCAGACGAAGAAAATATTACAAAAATTTCAAATTCTATTTATTTTCGAAGAAATTTTATTTTTATATATCTATTCATTAATTTCTTATCCATCCATATATCACACAATGAATTGTGAAAAATATATCTCTCACACAGTGATGATTGATTACTAGATTAGCAAAAGTATCTGAGATAAGCAAGCTACATTTTAATGGTAATGGGATTTCCCGACTCTCTTTTTTCTCTTATTGAGTCTAAAAAATTTTATCATTTATTAGAATAATTGTTGCCTTAAGTACTGGTTTTAAGTCTATTTAGGCTAAATAGAAGCTGAGACACCCCCTGAGTGACCCCTTGGACTTCTTGGTTGTGAATTAACTCAATGTTGACAAAAATTCTTATTCTTCTGCTAAAACTCAATATAAAAGTCATTTATCTCCGGAGACCTACAATTGAAGGTCAAATGCATTTCTTCAGACAAATGTCTGCAAACGATTTTAAGATAAAGTAGTGATAGTTGTGATGGTTGTGATGGTTGTGCCATAACTACTAATATTATCAATCAATTAATAAATGATTTTCCGAGAAGTTTTGCTCAAAAACTTAGAGCTGACATAAAAAGAAAAACTAATTCGTGTTATAATCGCTTTCCGTCTCTTTTCTCCGAAATTTAAGGGAAAGAATCGATAAATTCATTGATGAAAATAAAGCACTCATTAGACGAATGTTTGGTGAATATCACGCGTCGGACGACGGGCTGCCAGACGCCGCTCGTGACCACTACACCAGCTATACCTACGGCTCCGGTAGTAGTAGTAGTATTGACGGTCAGGCCATTCACAAAAGACCAAAGCGTGCAAAGACTAATTCCTATACTAGTAATAAGTGAGTAAAAACTTACTTTCTTCTAATGATTTATTTAGTTTGAGTTCAGAAAAGGCAAAAAATTGAACCAAAAATTCATTGGAATCGCCGGAAATACTGCTCACGACTTCCATTTGTAAACACGATTTACCCTTAAGTCAACCGAAATACTAATTTTCAGTTTTCATTGATAACTTTGATCGACTTTTTAGGCTTTTTAGCGGAAAATTGTTTCAAATAATTAAACTTTTATAGAGTGCCGACACTAATTTGATCATGATCATCTCATGATCTCATTGGAATGTGCCTCTCATTGTTGATGAGACAGTCAAATTAAATAACTGTCCTAAAGTTAGCTAGGAGCTAACTTAATGATTCCGGTCTCGTTAGTAAATTTGATAGGAGTCATAAAAATTTGAAATTCTAATGCGAAGGCATTTGTATGTGGAGTCCTTTAATGATAATTGAATAATAGCTGAGGAAAACCTTGTAATGACTCTTTAGATGAGTTATTTACCACAAAAAAAATTGCAGACATTAAATACATTAAAATATATAAATCATTAAATTTTTTATAGAAATAAATTTTGAAATTTAATGAATAAATTATTTGAAAGCATTTCACTGACTATTAATTGTTTTAATTCAGAGTCGATTCGTGTGAGTCTGCCGTCGAAATAGTGACGCCTTACTGGGCATCAAACAGCGCCGGTAAGATCAGGGCCATTGTCAATACACAACATCTACAACAGGCAATACAACAAGAAGTTTGTCAGTAAGTTTCGGGTCATTTATTAATCTGACCTCAAGTTATAGATATATTTCCAATGCTTTACATCTTATAAACACAAATCATAGTTTCATATAAGTTTTGGGGGATAGCCTTCAACAAAACTACAGATATTCATAAGTGTCTGATGTGAACAACAAAGCTCTGCATTCCTTAGAATCTGAATTTGTTTCGTTCACTTAATTCTGAATCTGAGAGTCTCTACAATATTGGAATCCATCGGACGAACGCTATATCTTTAGTTTGGATGTGCTATTCATCCACTGATTGTATGTGTGATTATCATTAAAAAAGACGGCGGCAACCGAGTCACGATTTTTGAGGGTGGGGGTAATGGGGGGCTGTGCGGGGATAATGCGGGGGTCAGAGTCAAAGGCCAATATAGCTCAGGTGAAGGCGAGCATCAATGTTATGTTATGGCAGTTATGCCAAACAATTATTATATTGACTCGATCTACAACTTTCTTTCCCCACAAATAATATTTTCTATTCTGTGCTCTTCTTTTTAGCCTTAAATAATATTCTCATTATTACTACTTTTTATCACTTTTTCTCCTTTTTTTCCTTTAATTTCTCTTTAAAAACATAAGAAAAGAATCATTAATTCAAAGTTAGATTTATTGATAAAATATTATTCACTTATAATTGTTTTTTAAAAAATTGAAAATTTCATTTTCAAGTTTATTTAAGTTCGTCGAACCACTACTCAATTTGTAGGAGGCAGGTGTTTTTGCAGGAGGCAATTATTGTCGATTCAGGAACAATGAAGCTATAATTTAACATGGAAAATTAATTGTCCAATAATTTCAATGTTATCATTAGTTTTATAACTGAATATTAATGAGTCCTTCATTTTGTTAGTCTTCACGAAACTTATATTAAAGACATTTTTAAGAAAATTCTTATGAAATTCAAACTTAAGTTTAATTTATTGAACACTAATTAACAGATTTTTTATTAACTAATGTTAGGTCAGTGCAGACGAAACGGTGTAACGACGACTGTTCCTGTGAACAGAAATACAAATGGCACAGACTATTGGCCTACGACCCCGATGATGATTGCAAGGGCATTTTTATGGACTGGTTCTTATTTCCATCGTGTTGTGTCTGCAGATGTGCTGTTTTATAACCAAAAATGTATATCTCTTAGTCTTGATTTTAAATATAGAAGTTTTTCCAATTAAAGATTGATATGAAGTCATGGATAGAGAGAACATAACATTGATTATAATTATCCTTGGTCAAATCAATTTTCATGTGAGATATGACGGAATGTGCAAATGATTTGTATAAAAATGGCTTTCGATTTGATTTCATTGATATATATTTGAGAATATGTTTATTGTCTGATATTTATTTGTAAAATAATTTTAATTAATTATTAATTTTTTAGTGTTTTTAATGTTTGTTCCAAAGGGTCTGAATATTGTTTTTTCACAAATATTTGTGAAAATGAAAACCTTTTGTAATAATATTTAATGACATTTAGTGATAACTTTTTAAGAATTAATCAAAAATTATAAATTATTTGCTGTAAATATTAAATTAAAATCAATTAAAATCCCAATTTGATCCTGCTAATTCACCTTTTTTCAACTAATGCTATTAGTCTAATAACGTTATTTATTAGTCAATTGTTCCTTCAAATCAAATAACGAAAAAATCTTATTTTGAAAATATTTTTTTAAAAAAGTGAGGGTTGAGTCGAGTGATAGATAAGCGGAAAGAATTCTTTTAAAAAGTTCTTCTCATAGAGTGAGTGGAGAAAAGGCTAATAAATAATTAATTTCTGTTCACAAATCGTTTAAGAGTTAACTATTTCTTTTTTTTGAAAATCGATTTAAACCACTGTTTAAACGCGAGTAAAGAGTGAAATATACAGAAATAAATGCTTTTAACTTAAAGACAAAATTGCTTTCAAATAAGTAATAAAATTATTCCTCAAAAATAAGTTTCAAACAAAACACTTCTCTCAGGGAGTGAGCGAACACTCAGTAATGAATTGTTGTATTTGAAAATTATCCAGGCAATAGCAATGGCAATGGGTATACTGTATACACATAAATACACATAAATATTGGAATAATTTCCACACATAATAGTTATGTTAAATAATTGTCTAAAAGAGGGGTTAAACGCAAAACTCTTTAAGAAACGGTACTTTTTTGAGCCCAAAGCTTTACTTTTCTTATTACTCGGAATTACATATAATGTTTGGGCTTTTCATTACAATAGGAATGGCTGTTAATAGACATAAAATAAAAAATAAAGAGCTCTTTAGTCGCCAGTATTTTCCATAAATAGTGAGTATTTGCTCGAAGGCTTTCGAACCAATCAAAGAGTAAAAGGGAGAGAAAGAGTCCACAACAAAAGTCAAGTCAATCAGACAGTGATTCCGTTCGTAAACACAAATTAAAGGATCCCTTTAATTGTCTGAACATTAGATATACTGAATATAATTTCTTTAAAAAAAGTAATTTAATGCTTAAAAAATGTTCAAAAATTATTCACTTTTTTTCTTCTGTTGGAAAATAATCAGAAATATTATTAGAATAACCGGAGGGTATGGAAAGTGTGGTGGCATTACATGAAAATATGTGGCCGACCATTGAAAATATGTGGCCATACATACAAAATAGCCTAATCTGTATTGAGAGGTATTCGCAACAGTAGATCATTACCTCAAACAAATTGACCCCAAAGTTGTTCCAAAATATTAGGTCTGATTCTTGTGATAACTGATCAAAAGGCAGAGACCCAAAACTCCCACACATTTTCTTTCTGAGTGTCTCTTCAAATGATATGATTTCTTTTTATTTCTTAAATAGAGTTCAGAACAAAATAGAAAACGAAATAAAATCAAACGAAGCGCTCGTTTTTCGACTCAAAAGTTTGATTATTCCGATTATCAGACGATAGACACGCCGTAAGTAAGTCACGATTTTTATGAAAACCGACAAATCAGGGGTTGTGGGGACTGTGGGGGTGGGATCAAAGAGGGGAACATCACTACAAAATCACCTGTTTTTCAACAAAGGTTAACATTATCCACTATTCTCTCTCTCTCCCTCCCTCTCCCTCCCTCCCTCCATCCCTCCCCCTCTTCCTTTCTCTTAGTTATATATAAAATAATTATTTTTATTTTCCTTTTAAATTAAAAGTAATTTTTTTAAATATTCCGAACTTTTATATTCACATAATATTAAATAATAAAATAAAAAAAAACGTTTTTAGAAAAATATTCTCTAAAGTTTAGAGTCTAAAGAATTATTTGAACTAAAGAATAAAAGGATAAAGTTATGAGATTTTAGTTGTTAGCGATGAAGCGCTCTCTGTTTACACAAAATACTATTAAAACATGAGATTATTCAATGGATGTGCTAGGTCACTTTAGTATACAATTTTAGTATACAA
>JAQFZM010001050.1:0-21680 GCA_034695785.1 Galumna obvia | reverse complement strand
CTCTCTCTCTCTCTCTCTCTCTCTCTCTCTCTCTCTCTCTCTCTCTCTCTCCGATTTTAAAGCACAGAAATTATATTTTGAGGAAAACATCAGAAACACTAATAATGTATGAAAACTGAGAGTTTGTATGAAAACGGATCACAATCTACGACTTAGACTATATTGTTTTGTGAGTTGGGATGAGAGTCTGGCCCTGACTATGGCCTATCCCACTGCCAATTAGATTATCAGTGAATCTGATCACTAAATATGCCATACCTATGGTATGCCAGCACTCATCCATATAGCGATCCTATCAATTTATTTAAACCGTACAAACAATGGGCGTCGGGATAGGCCGGAGCTATATGTCTGATGTGGAGGTACTTTATGGTGCGTTCAATAATGCGATAAATGTTATGTATATTTTACACAAACATCATATGTTTTTGGATGCATTGATTCGCTCATTCGTTAAACTAATGTTCAATTTAATAGTCTATTGCTGTAAATGTAATGTTTTTAGATTAAGATTAGGGCTAAGACTAGGGCTCAACACATATAACATTGAATTATAAAATAGTTTTGAACTCAAATCGAAGTTAATTTTCAGAAAAGATTTAAACATTTATCAGATTCTGAGCCCTTCTTTTTGTCGATTTATTTAAGAATAAAAGTTTGAAATATTCAAATAAAATAAACATTTTTTTGATTTTATTTACGATTTTATATATAAATTGAAGAACAGGTAGTAATTGTCAGCAATGGCTGAGCAATGGCTCAGAATATATATTAAAAGATTGTATGGGAAATAAATTTTTGCTTTTCTTTTCTTTGACTTAAATCGAAAGAGAAAAACAAAATCCAAAGAAAATGTTTAAATGAAGAGCAGATAAATATATATAACCCTAACTCTAATCTAAATTATATTAAAATCAATTAAATTATAGTTTTATCGACAAAAATAAAATCTTTTAGAGTTATTTCAAAGTATTTGAAACACTCATAGAATCATAAATTGAAGAATAAAAATAAGAATCAAATAATTAAATTTAATTCAAATCCACAAAAATAAGAATTCTTGGTCTGAAACACACGTTTCTAAACTTATATATCATTGAATCAACTGATAAGTTATACAAATGCTATACCTTATGGTAAAGGGATGACAAAGCTAATAGCCAAGGTCAAATAGACATGACGAGGCCAAAGTTTTCTATAATCAATAATGTCCAAGGACAGACTTACTCAAACCATAAAAATAAAATGGGTTCAACCCTTCAACTCTTGCACATCACTTAACATCTATGAAATGTCTGATATAATGAAAAATTGCTGTTTTTAATGGATTTCTGAAAAAAATTATCGAAACATTAATTGCATAAATAATTTGCAATTAATTTCTAATTAAGAATTTGAGAACAAATCACAAGAAAACTGTTTTTTGATTAAAAATGAAAGAGATTTTAGTAGTTTTACTATTTTAATAGTGACTCCAAATCATCATTTCATGAATTATTTGAATATTGGAAAACATTTGATAAGTTTGTGTCTAAAATGACATTTATTTGTTTTTTAATCGAAATTTTATTTGTTTTCTGATTTCAAATAATCGGGAATTTATATGAACTGAATATAAATTATACGTTAACTGAAGTTCGCTGTAATTTTGCCAAAAGTTTCCTCCAATGACTCCATTTATTTGAATTTGTTTTTGGTTTTTTGACTGCTTTTCGGTAATCAATGAAACATTTGAGCGTTTGGTCAACAAAAGTAAGAAAAGCATCGATGGATAGGGTATGCATAGGGTATGTAATAAATGTAAAATTATTATTTATGTCCATTTGATAAATATTTGGTTCATTTGATGTTCAATAATTATGGGCCCAAATGTGCCCAAAAACCGGTGGAATGTAAGCAAAAACGACAAAAAAGTCATTTTCGTTGGGAATTCTCGCTTTTTGTGCACTTATTTTCATTCATCATTTGAAGTGAAATTTTTTTCGATATCACGAACTGATATTCGGGCTATTTTTCAAGCGCTCACTAACTCTGAAATGCACTTCAAAACAGTAGCTCTCGGAGGGGTAGGACTCGATCACGATTTTCAAGTGATCTTCTTATGCACTCTCTTTCCATAAAGTTTGGTAATGGATGAGAGAGAGGAGAGAGAGGCGAGAGAGAGAGAGAGAGAGAGAGAGAGAGAGAACTTATCTAATGTAAAGCCCCCGAAGTGAGAGTGAAGTGCAATAAAAGAGTCAAAAGTTGAAAACTTCTGAATCAGATATGGTTTGGTTTGAAATATATTGAAATTGAGTCTCAATTCTTTGACAATTACTGCTCACAAACTGTTTTTGTGAACTCTATTTAATGATAAGAGATTTGTGGGACAAACGTCAGGTAATGGCGTTAAAATGGAGAGCATTGACTAAGTTTTTGGTCGCCACTAATGAGAGCCGATTGCTATGTTTGGAAGCAATTGATGTGTTGTTTTACTTAAGCCAACGGCTATAGCGTTGGTCTAAAGTGCATAACATCGGAAAAGTGTAGCATAAAGTGGAGGGCATATCGAATAGATGTAGTGATGCTGTAGTGCAACAGTGAGTACGGCAGGTGATACCACACCACCAAAAGCAACAAAATAGAATAATCAGTGCTTTGAGCCATTGAGAGTCAGTGCAGAACACTAATGCCATACCTGTGCCGAGCAAAATGTATTATAGCTAAAGGTCTGCGACCCTTGACGTGATGGAAGACTTTGAAGACATTCATTATCTCTTCCCCATACAGTCCTAATAGACTGCATTTGCGTCAATATATGGCTCTTTAATATCTCTCATATTTAGTGTAATAGACTTTTCAACCATTGATTTTCATGTCTTCATGTCTTCAAATGTTGAAAGAATCTGATGGAGAGCTAAACCAAAAGATTTGACTTTTAAAACATATGTGAGAATAAGAAAACCAGAAATAGAGGAATAAATATGAGAATAAGTATTAGAATTGTTGGCAATGCTATGAGAATATCGTTCCATCAAATACTCCATACATTCAGTGAAAGAGTCTCTGTATTTACGGTTTTAATAGCAATATATCTATAGTTTGGATGTTTTCGGGTAATAACTGTTTGATAAACTATTAGCCTATAGTAAAATCTGGTGTGTCTTGTGTTGAATGGATCGGTAGCGTGTTATGCCTAATGCATAATTAAGTGCCTTGGAGCAATAGGAGCACTTGAACACTGGAACTGGCATTTTATCCTATCAATAACGTATGCATTGATTATATTCCTCTGAATGTGAAATATAAGACAAACATAACATACAATAATAAGTGACACTTCAAATCACAGACCATTTCGGTTGTGAACCAACCGAACTAATGAATGGGAACACCAGTCACTCATTTGATCGGTTCTCCAATCATTGGCCAATATATGGCCCAAAGCTATAGAGTGTAGAGTTGTGTAGAGCTGTGATCAAAGGGGGATCGCATCCAATGATGTCCTACCAAATGATGAATGCAATGTACGGGTAATGTATGTAATGTATGTTTGATCTGTTTGTGGCATTCCTGACAGTGCCATCATTGCCGTCATATCATTGCCATAATTATGACTATCCATCAGAATTTAAATTCGTTGGCAAACGTTATCAGAAAACAGGTATATTCGGACACACCGTTGGCTACAATTTTCAGTAATACCATCTCTTTCTTTATGCTGTGCTCGTATTCTCAATTTAGATGCCTTCCCTTTAATCATAAGATAATTACCAGCCATAAGTTGAACGAGACTTTAAGGCATTTAAGCTTAACATTTGGCACAGCATTGGGAACAGCATTACATCCAATATTAGAGTCGCATTTTTATCAAACTTTTCAGACGTTTGTTATATAATAAGAGTAATTCAGTTATAATTTTAATTTTATATTCTCTTCAGTAACCGATGTCTCCCTTTTGCAGATGTTTTACAATTATCTCTAAAAGAATAATATTTTCTCATTTGCGACAATTTTCGTCTTTCTTTGCACTCAATTGTTTTGTAAAATGAGAGACAATTTGTGACATAAAATATGGCATAACTGCAAACGAAGGAACTGACAGATTGTTTGCCCTTCACTTAACTTATTCAGTTCTAGTCAACAGTTGTTTTCAATGAATATTAAATAAGGATCTAGGACAATTGATAAGAGAAGCTCTAAATATAAGACTAATTAGTGTTTTTTTTAAAAATCTGGTGGACCTCTCTTTTCCTGATTAGTATTAGAATTGTTGGTCAGATTGAGTGGTATCGCAGATGCTTTTTATCTCATTAATCATTAGAAGGGATGCCTTTCATGACTTCCTATTTTCATATATTAATTGCGATTTACTTTTTAATTGAGTCGAAAATACATCTGAACTTAAGTCAAAACGTCAGTCATTCTTAACGTCGACATTGAGTGCAGAAAATATTTTTATTATTTGTGTCTCATTTGAATGCAATCCTAACATAAGGTTTACGTATGCTTTGGCACTACATTACGATCTGTCAGTGCCTCTGATGTCAACTCCTATCTTCATCTCTATTACCTCAGAGAGCGGTTCCATTCAAGTCAACAGATATTTTCCAAAAGTTTATTTGACGACAAAAAAAAGAGATTTTCTCTTTGCCTTTGGTTTCGGAGAACCTAAACTCAAGAATAATAATATCTGTCCTCTCCTTTGATTGTTAATTGGTTAATGGCTCAGAACACTAGTCTAAGAACTGGGATCAGCACTTGAATAATAAACACTCAGATAAGGCACAGTCATCAACATTTCCAACATTTTTTTTGTGGACGAGTACTACAAGTGGTGACTATAAATTTAGACATAAACCAACAAATCCGGCGCTGAGAGAGAGAACTCTATTCTGAGTGGACAGTCGATCGTTTTCTGTCGATGACTATATATAGTGCCGATTGTAAATAAATATAGCACAGGGCACTGCACAGCACCGTTTCGGCACTGTCTTCAGTGAATTGACGGCTATTGTGATTGAACTGTGGCTTCTATTCTGTGCCAATCCCTTGTGTTATGCAATTTAATGACCCGAACCGACCACTCGAATAACATTGAGATTGTAGTCACAGATTGTTTTATGAGAGGAACAGCAAAACCACCACTTCTGCAGTGATTGTCATTCAATGCGAAACTAAAATATATGATTTCTCTCTCAAATGGAGTCAGACTTTGATCTGTTGCAGAGTTTGAGACCAGAATTTGCCAAAAGAAAAGTAAAACATAAAATGGAAGTAATATTTGTTAGAAAAGTGGAGTTCAATCAGAATATCGTTTCATTTTTGGTCAGATTTTCTGATTTTGATTTCAAACAGAAGTTTGAAATGATTTGTGAATAAAAAATAAAATAAAATACAGAGAAAAACGCCAAAAAGCGTGGGAACAATAAAGCTTAAGGCACAGGTAGGCAACTCTAAGAATTACCTGAGCAATGGGCTGATCGATCCTAATTACTGAACGATCAAATTTTCTGATATATTGATATATACGGCTTTCAAATTATACATTCCTTTTGCAAACAAGACTTTACAGTAGACTAGTTATGAAAAAGAGGCAAATCATAAATCGATCGGTCGGTCGGATCGCATGAAAAACATATTTTATAAAATTTATGTCCAATTTTTTATCCATTCATTCAATAATAAGTTTTGGAAATAATTTCATGATTTTTACTGTCATTTACTTTCGTATTGAAAGAGAAAAGAGAACTCTGTCTGAGAGAAAAGTTGAAATCTTTGTGGACATAATATGGGATCGAATGGCGAATAATTGTGGGACAGGTTTTCAATGCATGCCTTACCTAATAGTTTGACTGAGTTTCACATTTTTCTCTTATATTTATGTCCAACAGATCACAATCGCAATCAAAATAAATAATTGGAGTCCAATAAAAAAGTGAATTTCACTGCGATTTTTGCATACTTTGTGTGTATAAGAGTTGTGTTTTGCCAGTGCTGTGCCAATGCTGTGCCCGCCAGCCCTTTCCCAGTCTGATTGTATGGGCAAATGACCCGAAAATGTACTTTACATACGATATATAAGTATAATATTTTCGTCTGTATTAGTATTACTCCAATTTGTTGCATATCCTGAAACTGTTTGCAAAACATTCGCCAAATATTTTTTTTTGAAAAATTATCTTCGAATTGATTGTTCCCGGAATAGGTATAGTCTTAGCCGAAAAGGGCTAAACTCATCGATGCCTGAGTGAGAGTACATTACAGTTTTATGCTAATCATATATAAGAGAAAAGAACATGAAAATGAACATGGTCAATAACTACAGAAATTTTCAGTTATTTTGTTGTTGTTTTCTGGCAAATACTCATATATAAGGGCACAGTTTAATGAGGACCGGCATAGGCATGGGTCAGTGAGGCATAGCACAGGCATAAGCCCATCTCCACCTCCGCACACTCATACTTAACTCATACATATCTAAAAAGTGTAATTTGCCGTTAAATTAGTCAGATTTCGGGAAATGAGTCGACGGAAGGCTTTCACGCGAACTACAACTCTAACCATATTTTTAAGCCCAGATTTTTTGTTAGTTCCACACATTTTAGTTGTAAATCTGAGACCTCCTTTCCTTTACTTATTATTAATTATGTTTCCATTTAAGCCCTCATACATTGCATTTGAGTCCAGTTCTTGAGTCAGTCTTAACTCAAAAGTGTATTCAATACAAAAGATTATATAATTACGTCTCCGAAGAGAAAAAAAATATTTATATAATCGATGGCACGAAAGGCATCCTTTCTATAGCTTTGTTTGGTTTCAATTTTGATTAGTTATTCTTAAGCCCATCCAAACTGTCTTCAGTGAACACTGCAATTACAGTTAATATAATAGCCGAATGAGTACAGAATGAGCACAGAATGAGCACATTATCAGTTCTATTGAATAATGGGTGTGATTGTTATGAAGCACTTTATTATAATATACTCAATACTGGCGTATATTAAATCAATTCTTATTGATTCGCTACTACTGGCAAAAGAGTAGTTCCCAAAACCAAGTATTTCATGTAAGGAAACTATGTGAACTCATATACCTGTGCCCATACCTTTGCCCATACTTGTGTTCATGTACTCACACAGTATTTGCCCTCAAAGTTATTTGGATTTAAAATTAAAGTCAAAACTAATACTTTTCGACTCTAATAATGATTAGGAATTACTCTTATTTGTTATGCGAGTGCTTTCGCTAATATGTCGAGAGGTATGGGCTCTACTCATTAGAGTTGGTTAGTAGTAAAGGTGCAGCACAGGGCACAACACATATTATATATCTTAGCCTAAATAATACTCTATCATCCGATAGTTGACAACTTGATAAGAGACAATTGTCGGTCTGACTGAACGCAAAGCACATGCTTTGGCACATAATTCCGATGGCATTCCACACCCAAATCGGTTTAAGAGGTTTTTTACTTTTATTTCACATTTGGATGAGTTATGCGATACACAAAAAAAGTTAAATAAACTTCAAAACTGATTCCAAAGTCAGCACTAATTTTCGTTTTCAATTCATCACTTCTATCGGCGTTGAAATCGAGACTTAGATAACAGACTTATCTGTCATTTTTGTGGTATTCCTGCAAAAAATGGAAATCACAATCATTTACGACAAGAATCAGTTGAAAAGTTTTAGAAAACAAAAGTAATTTATAAATAAATAGAAGAATAGTTTAGAAGATTTAAATTTTTTATAATTTGGTCTTTGATTTACTATTCGATACTTATTGTATGAATGAATGGGTGGAGTGGGAGGTCATATAATCACTCGGCATAAATCAAAGACAATGCTTGAGGAGAAAAAAGTATAGACATCTCTTTCGGTATTATAAGTAATGAACTATTATTCGATTCGAAGGACGACTCAAATGGAAAAAAGAGACTAAAAAAGTCGATTCGTTTCAGGATTTGAAAACGAAATTATGTTTCGACTCAAAGATGTTTAGATACTCAAAGACTGCAAATGTTTTGAATAATAATTTTCAATACATAGTCCTGACATTAATCGACTCAAAAGTTTTAAGTAACCGTTAAATCAATAATTACTGATTAGACTTCACAATAAGTTCAAAGAATAAATTACTTTTTAAGCGGTTATAGTATTGAAGAAAGGCTTTCCCTCATATGTTTTCTTGAATAATGTATTTTAAGCTCAAATTTATTCAATTTATTAACTGTTTCTTAGCTTTTTTGGGTATATTATGTTATTTTGGGGCTCATCCACAATAAACTTGGAGAACAGTACACTATTGAGTAGCGCACAGCACATTAAACAATCTTTTATGTATTTACTCAGTTAAATAAACAGTATGATTTTCTTTGAATATGCACTGAATATATAGTCTGTGGCATAGCCTGTGCTCTGTGTGTGGCGTTTAATACCATTAGGAGTACGATATGAGTGAATCGTTTGCATTCATTATCGCAGTTTTGAATTCATAAGAAAAGCAAAGAATCTTAAGTTATATAATGTATGGAATAATAACAGAAAAGAAAAACTTTTGGGTTTTATTTTATTTGTTATGAGTTTTAAAATACGACAAAAAATATGTCTTTTTCGCAGAATTGATGCTTACTTTAATACTTAACTTTGAGTAGAGTTTAGAGACGAAAAATACTTAACAAATACTAAAGTATTTATATTTTTGTGAATATTATTATATTTTTTGATTCTTTTCTTTTTCTGTTTTATTTTTTTGTCGTACGAAGAGAGCAATCATTTTTCAGGATTAACCGTTCGCTTCATCACAACTGAGCACTTCTGAGCATTTGGTGGCAAACCGTGTCCTCAATGGCATTAAATGTTCGCTCATTTTTCTAATTTCTAGTTCTCCTTTTCCTTCCTATTTATTAAAAGTTTTTTTTGTTATAATTTAAAGTTTGAGTTTTATTTTACTTCTCCTCTCAATTCATATAATCTCTTCCGAAGATTTTTTAAAACTTGATTTTTGGTAAAATATTTCAAAAGTCGACATAACATAGACTTAATAAATCAAAGCGCAGTTCTCTTTACAATTGGTTCTGTTTGTCTGTATGTCTGTGCCGTACGATTGCCTTTTTTATGGCTATCCCTCTCTCTGTTAGACTCTGATATTTCTCTTTAATAGCACAACACTTGTACTCAAATGAACTGCACTTTTAGGTAATGTCGCGAATTCTTCACAAAAACTTATTTATTTTCTTATTTTTGCATAAATTCATAGTCAAATTGGTTGAATAACCAAGCTCATCACATAGCTATCAAGCAATATATCTAAGTTTATGATAAGAATATAAAAACTATTCTGAAAATTCTTGAAATATTTGGTAAAATTAGGCTAATTTAGTGAATGAGTATTACTAATAAGTACCTGGTTATTCTGGTGGCTATTCTCGAAGATAAAGGAGTTTATAGTTGACTATCGAATACAAAAGAGGTTATTTTGATAATAAAACTTTAAGCCCTACTCTCCCAGTGATGCCACTGAAGAGGAATCTCTTATTATTAACAAGTTTTTAACCATTAATCCAAAGAGATTTTGTGATTTGGGTCCCAATAGAGCCCATAAACAACAATAAATAACATCACTTACTGTTGAAAAATGTGAGAGAATTTTACTATAGAATGAAAATATTGTTTTATTATCCGATCCTTTTGAATGTCTCTAATTTTTTTAGAGCTCTTCAGTAAGTCTTCGGCCGACTATTACTTAAACTGTTTGTAAGTTCGCCGACAATAAAATCAATTGTTTTTATTACCGATTTTTCTTCACTACATTTAAGATTTATATAATTTTCTCGTATATATAACAAAGTATTTCTCCAAACCATAGACTTCTTCACATTTCATTTGTTAACTCTTCTAACACTTGCAATAACTAATATTCTTGGGATGAGCAAGATCGAAATTTCACTTATAGGTGTAAAATTCCTGTTCTAAGCTGAGACTTGAACTGAGAATTTTGTTTATAACAATTGAATTTTTTTTTTAAATAATTTATTTTCAAAACTTTTATTTCGAACAATAAAGTAAATCTTATAATATCTCCATAAATCAGAATATGTTGAATGTTTACCTTTCACCAATTTCATTTTTGTTTCTGTGGGAAAACTTTTGAATTTTCCAAGAAGTCAATTCGACAAACTCAAACTTTCCCAGCACAATATTTCCATGAGCTGTAAAAAACAATGTATTTGAAGGCTTGAGATTTATATACTTTTGTCTATAATTTCTAATATTTTAAAAGACTTACATCGAAATGATTGAAGAAATGGTATTTTTAGTGATATATTTTTTGCGAACACCGAAAAGGTTGTCATTAAGGTCGAGGACATTTTATAACAAGTAACTAATTTAGTTTAGTTACAACAAAGATTAAAATATCTTCAAAATGTTTGTGAGATTTTGTTAATCTCTTAAGAGCTGAGACTAATTTTTTGCACAATTTTATCGTTTAAAAGCCACAACTCTTATAACATTTCGATTTCGTTACTTCTAATGAGCAAAAGGTTATCTCATTTTTCACGTTTGAAATATTCCGAAAAGAAAAACAAAAGTTTTGAAGAGTTTTTTATTCGGGAATTTATTTTACTTATTTTTTTTCACTTTATTTTTTTCATTTCGGTTAAAACTCATGAATTTTGCGCTAAAAGTAAATTAATATTTTTTCCGATGATTTTTATGGTCTTATAAATGAAAAATTGGACAGAATTTGATTAAAAGTCTCGAATTCATTGGATTGGAATCTATTTTCATAACCAAAACTGTTTATTAATTATTCAATTAATCATAAAATTTATGTTTTTGTTGAAAAATCGCTTTTATTATCCATTATTTATAAAAAAATCAATTTATAAACAATAAGAGAAAACTCTGATATTAACGGTTAAAAGTTTTAATTAATTTTAAAAATGAAATAATTTTTTTGAAAAATTCAATAAATCTTTGTATTGAAAAACTTATTCCGATTTTTTGGATAAAATTTTATTCATAATTGATATGCGCTTTGATTTTAAATTCATAATATAATCTCGTTTTGCATTAAATTAGATATAAATCAATATTAAAATGGTTTACATTTTATTTTAGAAATAAAGTGAAGAAAAATAAGTTTAAAAATTGAATTAATTCTTTGACAGAATTATTGCCAGAAAATTAAGACTTCGATAATTAAATATAATTAAATTGAAATTTTCCATTAAATTCTTGTTAAATATTCTGATAAACTGATTGATAGTCGCCTACAAATATGTTGTAACTCTCAGTCCTTTTTTCTTCAATTGACTATAAGTAATATCACTATATTCTTAGTATAAAATAAAGCAAATTGAGTGAAAAATTATTAATTTTAATGAAAAACACAAATTAAAATGCACTTTAAAAACAAGATTTTGGTTTTTAGAATAAATTATATACTTTTTTCTCATAAAATCGGGTGATTTCATATTTTTTCAATGACTTACTCCTCATTAATTTCTTAATAATTAACGATAAAATTAACATTTAAAAAATTTTCTTCACATTCTCTCTCTCTCTCTCTCTCTCTCTCTCTCGCTCTCTCTCTCGCTCTCTCTCTCACCATGTATCTATTTCTCATTAATGCCTTATTTGAATATATTTATAATAAAATGCTAATTAATAACCGATATTTTAATTATGTTTTAATATGAGTTGAAAAAGTTGTTTATCTGGATGTGAAATCTTAAAATAATTGTTAGTATCTTGCTAATTTTCAATTACTATTTAATTTCTAGCCTTAAAGTAGTGTTTAATTGGAGGCGAAATATATCCGATATTTAATTTCTATGAGAAATGTTTTATTTATTTGACGTCAAAGAAAGTCTTTGATAACTATAATAATTATTATTTATTAATGAAGAGAACTTAAAAGAGTCAGAACTTAAAAGAAGTCTGAATTACTCTATTTTGTTGTTTTGAAATGAGAGACCGATTACACACTCTATTGAATAAGTCATACGAATATCAAAAACAGTAGTTTTTATTTATTGATTTCCATGAGTTCTGTCGGAAAAGTTTTCAAATAAAAACAAAACTTAAGAGAAAATTCTCTTAAATTCCTGAAACAAAATCAATGGTTGACTCAATAAAAAGAAGTGATTTTCCTGTAAATGATTGATCCAAAAGTAATAATAAAATAAAACTATTGAACTCATCTAATGAGTGATTTACAGCCAATAGGAAGAGTAAAGTGAAGAATACTTTGCAGGTATAGACTGTTTAATGCCTTTAAACTGTAGTGATCTGAATAGTGAATCAATCATTGGCTCCAAAAACGATTTTATGCACAGAATTGAATTGAATTGAATTAATGCAAAATATTTGTGTTCTTCTGTATAGTAGTATCGTCTCTACATTTTCTCAAAGTTAACTGCAATTACTGTTTTAACTATAGTTTAGTATACGATATATGATATTTGCAATTATGAGTGATTACATACTCTGTTTGTGTTTTTGATTTCTCTCCATTCCTTTCGATTCCTTATAATTGATGGTCAGAGACAGCAATGAAATAAAATAACATAAAACTTGAATTTCAAATAACATTATATCGTTTGAATAATTTAATTTTAGTTACAATTCTGGCTACCATTCCTTCCATTCCTTCCATGCCTTCCATTCGTTCATTACTTCAACAATAATGTACTTTAACTGAGAGACAGATATAGACTCCAATAATTATGGACTCTTTTATATCTGTAGGTTTCCTACAAAACCGCGTTCAGAGTATTATATCATTACATCACAAAATGAAACAGTGAGTGAGTGAAAGGAGAGGCAGAGAGAGAGAGAGAGAGAGAGAGAGAGAGAGAGAGACGAGTGAATAGAAACATAAAAAAGTAATCAAATGAATGGAAAACATTTTGACGTTTAAATATCATTGAGTTTTATATTCACGTTATGTTTATTTGATTATTAAACAGTAGTTAACATATTTTTCATATCCTTTCCGAGTAAAGGGAAGTGTTTGAGCCAAACATTTTCTTTCTAACTATAATTTGAGTCATTTATTTACATAAAATGAGCCATTTTTAGTAATTTAAAGCAAAAAATTTATAATTATTGTCCTTGATCATGTCAAACTCTACTTAAATTAGAGAATTTAATTCATAAGAAAAATATTCTTTAAAGAAAAAACTGAAAGTGTTTTTCCGAATCGACTGAAAACTAGTAATTATTTTAAATTAATATTTTGATTCGTTTTCTAAACTAAACTAAAACTTAAAGAGTTTAGTAATTAAATGTATAATCAATTTAAACGAATCATAAATAAATTCATAATTTTATCGTCAAAATAAAATTAATGTCAGAAATTATATTAAATGTTTGACTGAATTATTGAATAGATTTTTAAAGAAAATGAGGAAAAAGTCTCTGATTTATATTTATGTTTAATTTTTTGAACGAAGATTACGGAATGAAATTTATATTCAATTTGGAAATAATATGATAAATAGTTTGTCAAAAAAGATTTTTTCCAATAACTTCTAATCCATATTTTCGTGTAAATACAGTCTTTTTGATTGAAAATTAAATTTTTAAAGGCTTTCGATTCGTTGCCGCAAAAGAGCTCCGGTTTATCTGTGAATCAATTAATTTATAACTGTTTTTAGTTTAGTTTTAAGAAATTTGTGGCAATTTTTCAAACTCACAGATATATCTGCCAATAATCTGGTGCTCTTCGGTATGAATATTCTAGTCTTGAGTTAACATAACTTAAGTAAAGTTAAGCTTAAATTAAAGGATAGGAAAACAGTATTCCATTTGAAGTTAATTTAATTCTTGGGATAAACTATGGATTGGTTTCGATTTATAAATAATTATTTGAAGAAAAATTTCAAATTAAGTTATTTTAAATGTCATGTAATGTATTCAAAGTCTTTGAGAGTCGTTTAGAAAAATAGTGCGAATATATTAACTCCGAATATATTAACTGTTTTTATACGAAACACATTTGAAATGAAGTAAAAGAGCAAAACAGCTACAAATCGTGTCTTTTGAAGAATTACCGCTCAATAGATTCACTTCATATCTGAGACTCAATCTATAAAACAGTATTTTTCGGTCTTTTATTTGAATTTTTATGAAAAATTTTGGGCCGAAAATGAATTCATTGAGTATTTGAAAAATTACTTAAAATAGATTTAAATGAAATATTTATAAAAATATTTGCATTTACTTCAATCAATACAATTAATTTTATGTTTAAATTAAACCAATTTTTGAAGGACTGACTCAGAATAACGCCTAAAATCTGAATTTAGTTTCGTTTTCAGTGATTTCTTACATAAAAGTAATATTTCCTAAAATAGTGGAAAAGTTATTCAGTTCTGAATTCCAAAAGAAAGTAATTCAACATTTTTTTAAATTTTTGAATCACTTATGAATTAATGCTAAAAATAGTTTACTATTAACTAATAAAATGCAAAATAACTTTATTCCCGATTAAAATTACATTCAATTACTAACACTCCTATTGAATGAGAAGAAAAGGCCGACCAAAAGAGCTATCACTCCATCCCAGAAATAGTAGGCCTCAAACAAATCAATTTATAAAATTTTCAATCATTTCATGCGATCTAAAACTGGAAGCCATTCGATGTAATGAACATAAAAAGAGTGTTATATAATATAATGTAATATAATGTAAATCCTTAGCGAAACACCAATTCTTCAAAAATATATTTCAATAAACATTCAAAGGATTAAAAATAAAATAAATGTTTAATTTTGTTACAAAAATGTGTTCCAAAACTTTTCGGCTCTAAATAAGAGTATCTTTATTAAGGGGTGAGCAAGGTGGTGCTCTATTTAATGAACAGTTACTCCCATTTACACGAAATATAATTTTAATTCAAAGGATTCTAAGAATAAAAGGGCCATAAAAATCATGATCTGGAGATTTACTCAAACAAAAGAGAGGGCAGATCTAAATGTTTGTCCACTTTGTTGTACACAATTCTCAACTCTAATATTAACTTTTAATTAAATATATTTATGGAAAACCTGGTTATTACCGGTCTTTACTATTGGATGAAAGGCGTTACGCAAGAGTTTGTGTGAATATACAAAATAGAATTATTATAGCAATCAGTCAGTAATGAAAAGAATTGTTAGTCTTAACCATTAAAAGAAGTTTAATGTCTTCTCTCATAGCAGTAGTGGTGTCGGCATTAACTCAAAGAACAGACAAAGAAAAGTTAGGATATAATAAAAATGAAGTTTCATTTCTTAATAAGAAATGGATTCCATTTCGTGAATAAAGTCTTGTTTTTCTGGAAAGACGTTATGAATTCATTTGAAATAAATTTGTTAAATATCTGATCGAAACCATTGCTTAGATTTTTAGATAAATCATTAAATGTAGAAATAAATTAATATCAAAATTAATTGCATTTAATTTAAATAAATGCGATTCCAATACTGAAAAGCAAATAAATTTTGATTTCAGAATTGATTCCTCGTTTAAAAAAACAAATAATTATTTTTTTTTCTGAATTAAGTAATATATTAATGCAAAGTTGGGTTTAATAATTTCATCAATATTTCTAATTTGACCCAATTATTTGGGGGCATATATTGCTTGATATATGCAAATCTATGTTCTAAAGGGTTAGGAATATATTAGTTTCGATTGAAGTTTTTAATGAAATATTATTTAAAAAGAGTTATTTTTTCGTTGTAAACGTTTAAACAGATTATGAAAATAAACGAACAAATAATAAGTAATAAAATTTGCATAAAATTAAAAATAAAAAGTATTTAAAAGGTATTCAAAACGTATTTTACAGTTTTTAAATCATGTTTTAGATAAAGGATTTGTAATACTATTCCTAAGTATTTCTGAATCCCTACTTAAAGACACAAGTATTGGATGGCAAACTAAATGAGAAAGGTCAGCTTCTGACAAATTCATTAAAAATAATTTACTATAAATTTTTTTTATGATTCGTTTATAAATTATTATTAATTTTGGTTTGAGGACAGACTCCAACTAATGCTTGATTCGGGAAATGATTTTTGAGTTAACATATCGTGTGGTTTATGATATTTATCGTTGAACTTAATCTCAAACCTCTGAATCGCAAAATCATGAAAAACAAAACTAATAAATCTTATTAATACATGTCTTCTATCGGCAACTCTTATGAAATACAAACACAACTATTCGTGAAATTCATTGTATATCAAAATATTTCATTTTTTCATAAAGAGATGAACAGAAAGAAAATAAATATTATTTTTCTCACATATGATTCATATATAATGTTTTGCTGAATCCCTTATTCTGTGCTGAAGGGAATACGTGAACGGTTTGGGGCAGTTTTAGCGCTAAATACATCAAAAAATTATTATTACATACATTTGATTTGAGCCAATAATCTATTTGAGTAACAAATTTTAAATTATCGCAAATCAAAAGTTGTGCGAATCGGCTCTCTATCGATCGATCGATAGGTATCTGAAGGGAAAATCTTTTGCAAATTCGTCCAAATCGTGTCTTAGGACACACCTAAACAGTGAATAATTTGAAGACACGCATATTCTGGCCGTTAGACCAGTCCTTCATTAAATGGTTTAAAGTTAGTCTCACATCAAGTAATTTGAGGCGAAATTAAGAGAAGTTTAAGAATTTGGAGTTTTTATGAAAAAATGGCAGTAATTCCAGTGATTTCAGTACTGTATTCAAGTACTGCTCTTTAATATACCGGTAATAATCGCTTAACTAATCTGAGTAATAATGAATACGTGAACCCAATTATCCAATAATTTTATTGTATTTAAATAAAAAAAGAGATAAAACTACTGAATAGAAGCCATATTTATTTCAAACAATTTCCAGAAGTTTAGACAAATTAATGCTAAAAATGTTGAAAACTTAATATCAAAATCGAGTAAAAACTCAATTATAAGGAAAGCCTTTTTCATTTGTTTCCATTTTTAGAGTTAATTGTGATCTCGAGTGCCATAAATCTAATGCTATCAACAAATGTAGAATAGATTGTAATAAAGTGCAAAAACACAATAATCTATTGGCGAATACCGGAGCGAAGAGTAGCTAATTATATGAAATGTTCGGCACATAAGATAATAATCAAATGGAAGGCACGTATCTTAAGTTCAAAATTATTAACAATAATAACATTCAGAACAGAAGTGTATAAAACTTAATATTGTCTTATATTTAGTTAAATAACAATATTAAACTTCTGGCAAATTATTGATCATTTATTGGAGCAAAATATCGATTCTATCGATTGCCATATAGTCATGAAATGGGAATATATTTGGGGATCTCTTTTCTATTTCCCTAATAATTACTGATTTGAAAATTCTTTCAAAATTCTTCACATTATGTAAAGATTACTCACTTTTTCATTATATTTGTATACATTTCTTGCGTTTAAGAACTATTGAATTAGATTTGAGGTTATTTTGTTGTTAGAATATATATCTTAAAATAGCACTGAATGCAATTCCATCATCTCTTTTATGTTTAAAGAATACTAATTTTCAATTTAAAGATATGTTTGGGAAAAGCTTATATGGCTTATAAGGTCAGCCCAAACCTCTCAATACTGGGTCTTTGAATTTTTGTTTTATTTGTAGCCAAAAGCTTGCGGTAAAGTATCGGAAAAATTGGATTTAAGATTAAGAATAAATAAAAACTGGAACTAAATATTAAGAAAATGTCAATTAGAAAACCATTAGTTTTCTCTAATAATAAGAAATCGATTTCTCTAACACTCGAAGAGATTATTGCTTCTCATTAGTCATTTGCAACAGAAATGAGACACAAATCGACTCTTTAATCAATAGTCATATAAAATGTATTTATTGTTTAGAAAACAAATCATGATACATTATATGCAAAATTACTTTATTCAGTTTAACCCTTATTTTACCCCTTTTTTCTACTGAAATACAATATCATTAAAGTGTTGTTTTATTTAAACAATTAACATAAGAAATGCAAAAATTATTCACTAAATGAATATGAATTTTTGTTTATTTTCACTTCAGTTGACTCTTGAATATTGTATATAACCTTTAATTTTATTTCAGCAATAATTCAATAAATAATAACAAGAAAAACAGTAATTGATTATTGAATAATAAATCATAAGATAAAGAATATTACAGTTAACTCATAGTAATAATAATAATAATAATATTGTTATTACAGAAGAAATTTCTTTTTGTAATTTTTATTTGGACTCAAAATTTTTTTAGAGTTAACAGTATTTTCAATAATAACTCAATGGAATAATTATCTGATGTTTTGCAAATTAATATAATTTATCTTGTTCATTTTTTTTACAAAAGAGTAATGCAATTTTGTTTGTTGTTTATAAATGATTTCACATTGATAATATGTCAATGTCTCGGTGTTTAATCGGCTCCAAAATCGTAACGATCGTACTATCGATTGAAACATTCAATCAAAACATTAAAATCCATGAAAACTAATATATCGATAGAAAACAATTGTTTTCAATTGAAAATTATTATCAAAAATAATTGTCAGACATATTTTGAATCTCTTTTGACTGAAGGAATGCCTTCTTATCTAAAGAACTACTGGCGATAGTCATAGCCTTTGGAAGAATTTCAATAAAGAATAAAACAAATGAGAAGTTTTGCCGAAATAGTGTTTCATTTTATCATTTTATTACACATATCGATAATGAAGACAATTTAGAGAATGCAATAAATCTTCTCGGCTTTAAAATTACATATACTTTGGTTTTAAGACTTTTGATAAACTTTTTTTCTAAACATTTTTATAGTTATTTATAATTATTGATAACTCATTCTCTCAAAAGTAAATCTAATTATTTACAATAATTACTTGAATGGTGTCTATGAAATCATTGAATTATGATTTCTTCATAAATTGATTTATTTGTTACAATAGGCTGTGCTTTAAGTCAGTATTATTTCAATGCTATCCTAAAAAGTAAACTAATATTTTTGTTAATTTTATTCCATTTATTGCGAGTAAAAACAATTTGCTTTTTAACTAAAGGCATGAATTTTTTTCTTCTCAATAAAAAAATAAATAATTAAACCAATAAATAATAAAAAGGAAAACCATTTGAAGAAAAGGTTCAGAGATTGTTGTGTTGTTGGGCTCCCGTTCCCAATGTTATGATTGTGAAGACTAAATGAGATATCGTTTAGAGATAAGTAGTGTTAAATTAATTTGTATTCAAAGTGTTATCAGATTATCGGTTACTTCGAATCATTTGAGTAAAACTCAATTATTTCTTCGACTTTAATATCAGATTAAACTCAGAGTCCGATAGAAATAAATGGTTTTATCGTTTAATGTTTCGAAACTAATGTCAGTTCAATACGACTCTAATGATGACTAAAGATTTTAATTTACACAATTTGTCTTGCTTATTATCATGCTCACGGCAACTCCTTATGAAATGACAATTTTAACTAGAATCTTATGAAATATCACATATCCTGTGCTTAACTAGAACACAAACTGTTTATGTTTTGAATTTTAAATTTCAACAAATTTTTGATAAAATTTAAAATTCATAACAAAAGAGTAAATCAAAAATTATTATTAAAAATTATATGCAATTATACGGTAAATATCATTCGGGTGCGCTAAATATCAATAATATTACTATCTAAGAGCACTAACTAATATTGTATTTGACCCTGGAATTTTATATACTGTTTTATTAGTGGGATTGGCTATCATTTAATTGAAAACCACTTCATTTTTTCTGACTTTATTTGAATCGACTTAAAAGCGAATAAATTTTTATAATATCAGAAAAATTTCATTTTTTTCTTCTCTTAATGTAATTGCAATCATTTTCAATGTTCTATGATTAGAGTATCAAGATAATGTAGCTTATAGATAATATTTAATTATTTCAGTGTTCACAACCTCTTAAAGATTGGTTTATGTTTTATCTATTTCTCAAATAATTAGTAAATTATTTTTCTTTAAAATTATATCAATAATCAATTTTTTTGATGTTTTTATTATTTTTAATAATATTTTTAAAGGATTTGATTCGACAAAATTGAAATTTATTAAGAGTTAACCAAAAATTGCATTAATGAGATATATTGTAATCAATATTTCCAATCAATTATTATTATTTTGTCGCTTAATTTCAAATTCATTGATCATACAATTTATGAATTCTGCGCTTAAAAGAAGTTATATTTAGTTTAAATGATAAAAATCGATTGAATTTTGATTTGATTTAAAGTTTTTTTTGCAGACTTTATCCGAATAATAAGAAAACGGAATTTACAGAAAAATTTATAATTTTATTAATTTATTATAAATGAATTTATGAAATATATTAGAAATTCAGGACTGAATTTATTGAACAAAAATGTCCTCAAAATTATTCAGTCGATTAAAATCAATATTAATCGGAGTGTTTGCCATCCCTTCCATAATGGCCTCAACACATAATCGATTTGAAAGCAATTCCTTTAAAAATAGTGAGAAAATGAGATAAAGTTTTTATATAGAAATCATTTAAAAAGGAAAGACTTTCGTGTCGTATAAATCCAAAGATAAGTAATTTTTTTCTATAAAATAAAACTTTATTTTTAGTATAAAAATTCATTATTTCTATCTCTATGTGGAAGACATAAAGACCCGGTTTATCATCAATTTCTATCAATAACTAACTTTTGGTTCGAAAATTTTGCGATAATTTATTATAATTAGGAAAAGGCAAAAGTTGTGATCAAGTTTATGAAGCTTTATTAAATGTTGCTTGGAAACTAATTCGCAAAATTTTTTTTGACCTATGTATATATTATCTTTATTAAAGTTTGTTAGATTAAAATTACCTTGATTATATAATATGAGACGGATATTTATGTAACTTTAAAATCCGATTCAATGACTAACATTTGTTAAAAATACACTTTTAGTAGACTTTAATATTAATTCACTGATATTATCAAACATAATATATTGGAGATTTGAGCACTCTTTAAATTTGCAAGCTTAAAATTTTAATCTTCATAAACCTTTGCCTATTCCTAATTATAATTTATAATTTATAATTAATCCTTTGATTATAAGTTCTTATTTTTGAAATTAAATAAAAAATTAATAAATAAATGAAAATATGATTTTTTTAATAAAATTAACCTTTTTTTAAGTGATAAAAATTAAGAGACAAATATAACACATAAGACATATGTAGAGAATAATCGTTTTGTTTGAATTATGATAAGACATAAAAACTAAACCAAATATATCCCAAAGTTATGATTAAATCAAATGAATTCGATGTTATATTTTTTCAGTAAATTTAAAGAGTAAAGTGTAGTATAATGTAATCGTTTTGCAATATTTAATTATAGTTGAAATGATCTTGATATTTTTGAAATTTACTGTAAATAACATAGCTAAAAGTTTCTAAAAATGTATTATAATAAATTTTAATGATTATATTAGCTAGTAACAATAGAAATACTTGTTTATGTTTGCAGTTTTAATATTAGAAAATCAGCTAGCAATATTTTGTCATCAGATCGCGACTCTATCGATCAGACGACAGGCAGTCTATGCGCGCCCTTAACTTAATATAAAATCGAAGCCCTTTTGTCATTCACTCATTCGAAAGCCAACTGTCAAT
>JAQFZM010001049.1:0-21695 GCA_034695785.1 Galumna obvia | reverse complement strand
CATAATTTAAACTTGAGTTGATTAAAGCAAATGAAGACCTCTACCAAGCAGCTTTTCAAGCTTGGGAATCACATTTTAGAATCTATAATCTAGAATGTGAATTCCCATTTTTAAACCATTCGTTCACAGGGTTTCTTCAGATTGATTTTTCCCTTACATTATTCATGTTAGTGAAAATGTGTACTTGTTAAGATTAAACCTAATGAATAGTTTTTGAAATTTAGTTGAAAATCAAAATTGTCTGATAATTTTGTAAGATTCAAATGTAAGCTTTAAAAATGGGCATCGTTAATCTAGATTTCTCTAAAAAAATTTTGTTTCATAGTATTTTTTGGTATAAATAATATCTGTCATTGGACTATTGATCCCGTGAAATAAGGCAGATAAAATTGGAATTTAAAGCTTTTTAATAGGTTAAAATTTAACTTATAATATTTGATTAAATGATCCATAGTAGTTTTTCATTTATACAATCTCAAATTTGGCATATAAAAGCGACCAAGATCATTTATTTACCCGAAATAATGGGTTTATTTCTGAGTCAATTTTAATTGAACTTCATAATTTAATTTAAAGTAAAATATTGTATTATCCTAAAAAGTTTAAAACTTATTCCTCAATTAAATCAAAAATTATTAACGGTAATGTAATTTCCCATTAAATGGATTATTATACAATAGTGGAAAAATTATGTAATGTCGCTTAAACCTTTGTAATTTTTGAATGGATAAATGGATTTTAAAGCGGGTTTCGCTAAAATAAACTAGAACAATTATTTATGATTAAAAATATAATTACAATAAATTTGAGTAAAGATAAAATTATTTTTAACTTAAAAGTTTTAAAAATTTGAAAAATTCAAAAAATTTGGCCAAATATGTTGGCCTATTGTACCTTTGTTTGTGGTTTAATCAATTATTGTCCAGCAACAATGTTACTTAGTTGAACTCACTTTTTTGAAAAATCACAAAATGTTTCAGTTATTAACTGCTTCATATTTCTATAACAATAGTATTTTTTATCTTAAATGCATTACTCAAACAAGCCTAACTCTATTATTTGTTAGCCGATTAAAACAAACTTGGAGTTATTTTAAACAACTATTTGTTTTGTATTGGAATAATATAAAATATTTAAGCAATCCTGTGAAATTAAGTTATTAATTCATTAAAATGCCTGATTATTTTTATTTCAATGAAAAATATTTTTTATCATAATTAAAAACTGTTTTAAATTAAAAATCATAATATCAAATTATTCTAGATAAATATAGTGAAAACCGTTTTAAAAATCGATTGGTACATTCAAAAGTTATGGAAGTTTAAGTGACTTTACATAATTATTTCCTCAACTGTATATTATTTATGTATGTTAAAGGATTTTGTATACATTCTTATTTTAATATGAAAAATTACATTATCGCTATTATTGATCAAATTGAGATATTAAATTCAAACTTTGTTCAATGTTACAATATTATATTCTACCTTAAATTATGAAGTTTCATTTTAATTGACTTAATAAAATTTGAACAAGATTAATTAGAATTTTCAAAATTTTGAAGTTTGCAAGTTCATATTAACTAGAAAAATAATTATAGTGGGACAAAATCTTAAGGAAATTTTTTATTCTTATTTGCTGAAATTTTATAAAGAAAAAGCTACTCGAGAACCATTTGTCAAATATTGTACTTATGATTACTAGAAAAAATGCTTGTATTGCAATACAAGATAATATTGTTAATAATAAATTATAAGTAATATATTATTAATTAAACTTGAATATTTTTAATTTGTTTTGTGTTAATGTATTTCAATATAAAAATATGTAGGCAACAAAAATGATCTAGATTACTTTAATTTTAACTTAGCATTTCATTTTACATAATTTTGAATTAATTTAATTAAATATAACCATTTTATTGTAATTTATGGTTTAACAATTATTTTCAGTAAATAACCAGAGATGAGATCAAACTTGACTTTTGATATAATTTTGATTTCTTTTATCATTTAATGCAAACGATATTCAATTTAAAGCTGTAAAATGATTAGCAAGCTCATTTAAGATTAACAATCTCTACCAAGATTATCCCCCTCCCCTTGAGCACCGGTCAGAAAAATAGTAACTACAAATTAGTAAAAGAGAAAAAAATTGAGAGAAATATCGAAAAAAGCTGTAATTTATTGAGAAAAATAGAAGAAAACTTAATAAAAACGGATAAATGAGGCACATTAACAGTTTTTAAGGCATATTCATACGCTATCAAATTGAATTTTTTGATTTTGAATTTTAAATTTTTGATCACTGTTTCTCTCATAATATGAAATTGTTATTAAGACTTCAATCTGGATAAGACTTTCATTGTATTGAATGTGATCTCAGATTCTGTGGAAGAATTGAATTAACCCTTTATTTGGCAAAATATAAATTTTATCGAATGATAGAAATATTTCCTGATATGGTCAAATGCTATATGGCATTACTTACAGTTAAATTGACAAAGAGCATAATGACATTGTTTGAGGTTGATTTCACATTGCAAAATTTCTTTGTTTTGATCTCAGTTGACAAAGTTTTTAGCATCAAGATTTGCCTCAAAGTATTTGACAAGAATAAAATTCTTAAGTCCAAATTAGGACAATATTAAAGCAAAGTTGTGACTTAAATATATAAATTAATAACAAACTATGTTTATATAAATGTTAAAATAATTAATAAGTAAATAAAGTTGTTAAAACATACAGTTTATGATGCCATTTTTATATTAAATTTTATTCCATTAATGATTTTATTTGAAGATTTCATATATAGATAATATACGTACTATTTGTAAACATGTTTAATAAAATTCAAATGGTATCTCAATACTCTATGTTTTATTTTCTAGACAGCTAAAAGAATGCAAAACAATTGCAAAAATTCTCTCTTATTACAGTTTGACTAATATAACTTTAGAAAATAAAATTATTGCCATTTTTAATTGAATGCAATAAATTGAATTTTAAACAAAAATTAATTCAATCTTTACTTTTTTAATAATTATTTCAAATGGAATAAAATTTGACTATTATATATATTTAATTCTGAAGGAGTAAAAGATGAAATTTATTCTGAATCACTCGCTTTCTTTTGATATAAAATTATATGTAATATGTTTTTCGTGTATTTATAATGTCTGATCGGAAATGAAAGCAATAAAAACAATAAAGTTCAATCAAGGACCTGTGTTTCGGGTTATTGTCAACAAAAGAAAAATGGAAATAATAGTCGGGGGCAGGAATGCCATTTATCGATTATCTAATGACCTTCAAAAAATTGAAAAGTTCTCAACCGGACCTGTCAATGATGATATCGAATGTTTGCCCCCACCATATTATTGTGAATACGACAAAGACCTGCAAGATAATGACAATCAAATTCTTCTAATTAAATATGAGTCAAGTTTTACTCTTCTTTTCGCGTGTGGGACCGTCTATCAAGGAATGTGTTATTGGTTGAATGCAAGTAATTTCACCATGGCAAAATTATTCGGGTCATCTTATGATACTATGAATTTTGTGGGGTCATTTGGGGCATCAAGTTTTGCCTCTATCTCACCATTGTCTGATGATGTATTATACATATAATTGTATGTGGCCAACTCTTTTGTAAGTCATAGACCTTTGAAATACAGGCCGCCAACGATCTCTAGTCTAAGAGTAAAAGAAGTGACTAAAGGAGGTATGGCTATTATTGAGAGTTTTCAAGATTATACAATTTTATAAAAAATTCTTAAAAGAAATATTAATAAAAGCTCACTATAATTTGAGACTTTTGAGAATAAGAAAATATAATTAATTTCAACTAACCTTTTAAAATACTTAAGATAAGCCCATTTATACAATAGAAATTTGTGCCAATTCATACAAAGCTCGAAACGTACACATTAGGGAATTAATGTTAAATTTTTATTTAATTGTAAACAAATGTGTTTTTTAGTTAATAAATCACTTAAAAATACCTAGGTAAAGTCCATTGATACAATTGAAGTAACTAGTCGTGCAAATTCATAAAACTTAGAACAAACATATTATAGTATTAAAGCATAATTTTTTTTAATTTTAATTTATAAACAAATGAATATTTGATATAAACTAATTATAAAAGTGCAAAATTAATGGTACACAATATATTAAGTAATATTATTATAATAATTTAATATTCTCCCAAATATTCTATCAAAACTTCTTAATGAATTTTCACACAAATATTAATATGCAATAGAAACTTTCTTTCACTCCATTTATATATTTACTAACTATACTACTAGGATGAATTACTAGGGAGTTTTTTTAACAATAATATGTATAGCGATTTATAGCAAAATATCTTTAGTATACATATAAAAGAGCTATAAATTGTACGAGGACTGTACAACTGGGAACTTCCAATGTATTTATCTAAAGGTATAATCAAATCAAATAATTGAAAATAATATTTAAAATTTTATGATTTATTGCATAATCATCAATCGGAATTTCTATAGGCTAAAATATATTCAAATTAGCTTGCTAAAATGTATGTGTAAAATTATTTTGACATTTTATACATTTTAATAATAAAGTTTAGTAGATTAGAAATAGGGTCAATATATAGAAAACATTATTCATAGAAACAATTTTTATGTGATTCAAAAATATCTGTTTCAATTTAATCAGGGTGATTTCTAATCTACTAACCTTTTGTATTAAAATGCATAAAATGTCAAAAAAAATTTACACGTACTTTTTAACAAGCTATTTTGCATATATTTTAGCATATAGAAATTCCGATTGATGTGCATAATATATACAGTGAATGACCAATATTTTTAAAGTATTTGGTTTCGAGATTTACTTAAAATTATTGGTTACTTAAAAATATCAGTTTAATACTTTATATCAATTTATAATGGAATTTTAGGGAAAATATATAATATTTAGTAAAAATGATAAAATATCAGTTATTTTTGTTGTTTTAGTGAATTAAATGTCTCTCTAATCACAATTTTAAATATTGCATTCAATTGATCATAAAATTATTTATAATTTATCTGAGGAAAATATTTCTAAAACAAGGTTTGAGGTCAAACTCAATGGACATTATATTTACGGGTTTAAGACTAATATAATTTTTTTTAAGGATTTTCAAAATTTTTTGAAATTTTTTTAAAAATTTTTTGAAAAATTTTTGAAATTTTTTCAAAATTTTTTGAGAGATTTTCAAAAGTTTTTGAAAATTTTTTAAATTTTTTAAAAGTGAATGGGGTGGGTGGGTGGGTGAAGAATGATTCTATATTCTACATATTACTACGTAAATGTAGTGAAAAATAGTGACAATTTGTCACAATACTGACCACTTTTTTGAAAATATTCTCTGTGAATATTCAATTAAAATGAGATATAAGAAATTATTTTCTTTAAACAAAAAATAAACTTTGTTACAGTTTTGTTTAATTATTTTCACTTAAAATTATGCGTCACTAAAATGCACTGAATTCTTAGGGATTGATTTAAGAATTACTTAAAATTATCGGTAAATTAAAATTATTGGTACTTAAAATTATTTGTGATTTATAACATAATTTTTCAAAATTATCATTAAATGTAATAAATTTCTCAGTTTATATTCAAATATTGATTGATCTCTTTTAACACCTTTAAATTTTTTGAATACTAATTGAAAATATTTGTTGACCTTTTTCTTGAATACAGTTTTTATTTCATTACTTTATAAGATGAATCATTAAAACGCTTAGTTTAAAATAACTTTGGTTTCAATGTATACTTCATATCAAACGTCAATTCATAAGATTGATACTTCATATGATCGGTGTTTGAGTGTATATTCAATAAAAAGAATACATCAAATTATAGCCTCGAAATTGAATTATTAGTCATTTATAGCTAATATCTTCAAATCAACAAAAAACACTTTAAAAATTATTTACTAATATTTTCTTATTACTTGTTATGAATTATAAATTATAGCCAGAGTTGTTTAAAAGTTTATGTTAATGGCGAGATACTCACAAACGACACAAAAAACGACCGCAATTATATACAAAGTGAAGATCATCACATACTATATATGTGAATAGTCAGTAATGAAATGAATTTATTCTCATTTTTTTCAAAAAAATATCAGTCATAAAATGTAAAGTTTACTCTTTGAATCTCAGAGTACAGTTTGTTAAAAGTTTTGTAAATATATCATACATTGATATAGTGCCGGGGAAATAACTATTGGGGCATGGTTAAATTTTGAATATTTTAGAATGCCTGAACAGATTTTCATTCTGTTTTCAAAAAATTATCTAGAAAATATGCACGTTATATAAAATTAATAACAAAAAAAATTATATCAAGATTAAGTTACTTTTCTTTAGGAAGTTCCAAACTTTGAAAATAATTAGTTTTATTTAATGTAAATTTTAAATATTTGACCCTCAGCAGTTGCTTTATTTTTGGTTTGATCAAAAAGTGATAGGCAAAAAAGTTTTTCCATATAATATAATCCATTGAAATATTACAAAATATTTGGATTATCTACTAGTGAAATTTTTAGTAGGGTACTCTAAGAGTCAGTAGGTTTAAACCTTTATTTTTTAAATTGGCATAACTTCTTTATTTATTAACCGATTTTTATGATCATGTTATCATTTTTAATAGCTATTCTTTGTTTTTCATGATAAGCTAAAATATTTGATCGAATAAAACTTATTTATTAATCATCTAAATATCATTAATAAAAATAGAAAATTTTGTTCAGTTTCAATAAAAATATATCTTACTTTAAACAAATTATTTCAAAATTATTTGTAATAACGTGCATTTATTCTAGATTATTTTAGTTAAAATAGATTGAAAATCCGTTGAGCCATTCAAGATTAATCACGTTTTAACCATATCCTGAATGTTATTTCCTCGACTGTATCACACATTTTACTGTGTAAAGGTTTTAATTTTTTTCATTTGTTAAATGACGGTCTTTTTTATGTATACATCTCCATTATCTTAAATTTTAGAACATCTTTATAAGATTTTTATAACCGAAAATTTTTATATGAAAAATTTATTAACCTTTTCTAATATGCCTTTTAAGATGAAAATTCTTATAAGTGGAATTCTCATACCTTATATTTTATAATAAATATACCATATATGGTCCCGTTTACTGAGATTTCCTTGTTTAAAGTGGAAACCTCTTATAACTAGACTAATTATAATTTGGTTTTACTGATTTCAGAAGCAATGCCATCTGCTAAAAAATATCAGGTCTCTGAAGATATAATGAATTTGTTGCGTCAGCAAAAGGTTTTGATTCCAATAAAGAGTATCACTTTTGAAAAAGAGATTGGTCAAGGTGCTTTTGGTTTGGTTTATAAAGGAATATTTATCTGTCCTGAAAAAAAGGCACAAAAAGAAGTGGCCCTTAAAACAATTAAGAGATGTGAGTGCCCTCAATAACTTCAGGTTTAATTATGCCTTTGATTAATAGCTATCAGTGGAATAGATATGAGTATTGAGTCTTTCATAAATGAAGGGCTAATAATGAAGGACTTTAACCACAAAAATGTTTTGACCCTAATTGGGATTTCATTTAAAGGAGATGGGCTACCAATAATTGTGCTGCCATTTATGGCAAACGGAGATCTTCACTCATATATTACGGATAAGAAAAACAATACGGAGTTTAAGAGGTTAATGGAGTTCGCTATTGATATCGCGAAAGGTATCAAAACATTTAATATTCCAAAAGTTCAAAATAAAAGTATTATTCAAATATAGGAATGGAGTATTTGTCGTCTCTAAAGTTCGTTCACAGAGATTTGGCGGCCCGTAATTGTATGTTAGACAAACATTTGTGGGTAAAAATAGCTGATTTTGGACTCTCCCGGGATATATATGAAATTGATTGTTATAACAGTGGTTTCAAGAAAGGTAAACTACCCTTCAGATGGATGGCACTCGAAAGCCTTGAAAAGGATATTTATAGTACAAAAAGTGATGTCTGGTCTTATGGTGTACTCGTTTGGGAGTTATTGGCGGAAGGGATTATTCCATACCTTTATGTTAACAATTTTGATATTTTAAAATTCCTAAAAGAGGGTCAACGATTGATCAGACCTACTAAATGCCCTGATGAATTATATAGTATTCTTAGGAGATGTTGGCTAGTTGATCCAAATATAAGGCCAACTTTTGATCAATTATTCAATGAGATACAGACACTAAAAGACAAACTTGAAAAAGAAAGGGTAGACTTCGATAAGTGAAGTACTTACGTGAATTACACGACTCTTATTACTCAAAGGGAAGTTCAACCCGAGACCAATGAAGACAACAATAAATCAAAAGTTTTGACTTCTTATTTAAAACATTTTTAAGATGTAAACATTATTTCCCGCAAAAATAAAATTTTATTTAAACCAAATCTATTGAATATTTGAGTCATTTTTCAAAACTTGAGATTTTATTTATGATTTTAAATAATTATTATATTTCTAAATACTTGTTCACAATTCTTATTAATTTTAAAATTAACTAGCACAATCACTTTAATTTTCCCAATTACTTATTGTTTGGTTCTCACTATTAGAAGAAACAACATTTAATCCAATGAAAAATCGGAATATAAAAGCGAAGAAAATTAAACAAATAATCAAATAATTAATAAAAGAATTATATTTACTAATGAATATAAACTTTATATTAATAAGCATTGCTCTCAATAGACATTTTAAAACTATTGTTTTGTAAATAAGAATGGTATGTTTTATTTATAAATTCCAATGAGTTCAAAGTACTCAAGTACAAACAAAGCGTTTTGTTGATAAATTGTTTGTAAGCAAAACATTTGAATATTTTAATAATTAAATTGAAAGACATTTATGTTTTTATGAATGAGTTTGTAATTATGTATAAATATATAGACATTTATTTATGTCTATAAATATTTAAAAGTTTTGAAATTTATGAATATTTTATTAAAATAGAATAATTTAAAAAAAACTTTTCTCCCAAAACTCTGATAACAATATTGTTGAAGATTTATGGCTTTCTATAACAATCTAGTATTAGTAGTCTTAATTAGAATAGTGAAAGGCTAAATGAGTATATTTTTGCATTTGAGGTAAATGTTAAAACAAAGGGAAACAGCAGTAAAAGTTTGCTTTTGTTCAAATTATTATTTATATTTTGTATTTCAGACATTTGTTTAAACTTTTGACTTTAGACTTTTGTTCTGTTCTTTGAGTCTGTTTGTGATTCATAAATTTCAGAAAATGAACAAATATCTGAATAACAAAAATTAAATATTATAAAATTTAAAAGTCATTTAAATAAAAATATCTTGTTCATTTAAACAAGGTTAATTATTTGTATCAACATATTAATTAAATATTAATTATATTCAAAAAAATTTCAAAAATCAAAAGAAAACTTTCTCCTGAGATTCCTCCATATTTTAAACAATCCAAATTGAAGTTATTTTCAGTGTTTTTAAACACCAAGTTTGCAGTTTGTTATCAGTAAACTAATTATTTTCAACAGGTCAACTTGACAGGGGGTATTGCTATTTTCGACTACTTTTCTAGCGACAAGGGGTATAGGGAATAATCAAATTTACAGCTTATAGATATGCTTTAAAACTATAAATTTGTAGCTTTTATATAAGTTTTTATAAAGTTTTTTGCTATTTTTATTATTATTTAAAGCTTTTTATTGATATTTTCTCTCAATTTTTTCTCTTTTGCAAATTTTTCTCTCTTATTTTTCTCATTGATGCTCTGGGGGGGAGGGTAAGCCGTCTATCACATAGGGGTTATTTGGGCTATACCCCTAGATGGCCATCCATGTTTATCAAATTTATTAACGATAAAATTTTAATTTACAGTTTTAACTTTAAATATGGAAAACTCATCACTCAGAATAAAAGGAATTTTAATAAAATATTTAGACATACAAATATATTATATGTATACATTTTTAAATAAATATTATGAGTTAAAATATTATTTGTTTGACTTGAGTTAAGATGATAATCAAATTTTCATTAATAAATTTTATTTAAATTATTAATAAAATATTGAAATTATAATAACCGTATTACCCTGCCTCAGATGTCATTCCTGTTTAAATAAGTTAGAGGTTAGGACAAAAAAGGCAATTTAAAAATAATTTGGAAAACCTGAAACATCAAAAATTTCTCTTAAAAATTGTAATTTAGACTTTTATATTAGGTTTAATTAAATTTTCTGCCATTTTACATAAAAATTACAGCTTCTTATTAAATTTTGTATTTATTTTTACTCAAAAAATTAGTTTTGAATTAATTATTAATATGTTTGTAACAATAAATAATATAGACTGTATTTAGAATTCAAATTCTAAATTGTCTCCAACAATGCGGACAAATTTTCACAATTAACAAGTTAGAAAAAAAATATATAAAATAAAATGATGAATTTGTTTTTGGCCTTAAAAAATCTATTGGATTTGAAAAAATCGAAAGCTTTTGAGATCAAAATTTTATATGTGTCATAAATAGAATAAAACTTTTATTACTATTTTTAAATTTAAATTTTTTCCAAATGATCATTTAATTTTCTAATTAATTAATAATTTTTCAAAATAATAATCTGCTAGATTAAAATTTATTTTGTAAAAATTGTAATCTCATATTTTATTTACAGATATTAATATATTAATAATAAATAATATAATAAAAAAATATTTGAAAATAGAAAACTTATCTTCAAAAAAATCATTTAATTTGTCAAGAATGATATTAAAAGCTTGAGGTTTTCGAAAATTATTTTTTTTGTCTTTATCAAAGGAATTAAGAGACATATGAACCCTTTTTTGCATTTGACGCAAACTTTAAGCGGAGAGAAACAGAAGAAAATTTGTCTTTTGGTCTTATTTCTTCGTTTAAGTTTTGTTTTCCAAGCTTTTGTTAATATTCTAGAAATTATGATTCACAAAAAGCTCAGTCTCTAAGAATTTTGAATTTTTAAAATATAAAAAAAGTTTGAAAAACCAAACTTAAATGAAAAAATTTTATCAAATAGTTAATGGCCATCTCATTCATTATTATATAATAGAGAAAATGTAAAATGATATTCATATAATGGATAAATTCATATAAAATAAATAGAGTTTTTATAAACATTTTGTATTAATTATCAGTAATAAATAATGCTATTCATCTTGCTAAAGTTTAAGTTAAATCTTTCATTTTAAAGATTTTTAGATGCTGCTTAAAAAGATTTGGCTGTTTTTTGGTGATTAGAATGGCCATATGCAAATTATGATTAAAGATTTGGATTTATTTTGTAACAAAGTATTTGACCATGTTCTTCTTTTGATTAAATTTTAATGAGCCGACAGTCGAGGATCGTACGGAACGTACTATATAAATATCTTAAAAAATTCTTTAAATAATGAAAATTAAATTTATAGCAGCAACTCATTGAGAAAAAATTTTAACTATCTGTTTGCCCAATACTCATTATTCAAATTTCTGAATATTTTAATCAAATTTTAATTATAAATTTACAGCTTGTCAAATAAATATCTGAAACATTGAGATATAAAAAGGTATCAATAAAAAATAAAGAATTAATTGCCAACTTATGATAAAATCATTTAACTAAGTAAATTAAATTAAATTTGTTAAAAAATATCTAATCTACATGACTAAAATCAATGATGCATGATATGGTATTCCAAAATATTCCTTTTGGAGGTGAAAATTTGACAAAATACCCCCACACAGAGACCAAAAGTGAGGTACGCATTCCTCTTGAGAAAAAGGAAAAAAATAGGCAAAAAATTAGGAAAAAATGCCAAAAGTTAGTGAAATAAAATAGAAAAATAAGTAAAAAGCTATGATTTTCATGTAAAATAATTGAAAACTCAATATAGATAAATAAAATGAATAAAATGCAATAAAAATGAAAAAAATGTAAAATTTATAATTTTTCAGTGAAATTTTTGATGTTTTAATTTTTCAAAATTTTGCCTTTTGGTCGAAAATTCTTTGATTTTATATTATATTAGATTAAATCAATAAAAATAACACTAAATATAGTATTGAACATCGGGAATTGCCTTATAAATAACGTTTTTAGCAATTTTTGTCATTTTTCAAAATACCTTCCCCTTATAACCTTTCTGAGCTTGGAACAAAATACCTCACCTGAGACCAAAATGTTTGGGTATGCCTGCTTAAATTATACTCTATTCAAATTATATTTTTAAAAATTCATTACAAAAATAAAAATAACAATTTGAACTTTTTAATTATGTACAATTTTGTTGTTTAAAGTCAGTAATTTTTTTTAATTTTACTTTGATAATAATAAAAAATTTTATAAAAATAAATATGGCTTATGCACGCATATTTTTTTGTTAAGTCTTAATAAATAAATATTATTGTTATAATTTTTAAATTTAATAAATATTTAAAATTCTATATTTTAAGTGATATATTTGTAACAATTTATTAATAACAATATTTTTTTATAAAATAGATAAGATTATTTTAAGACATTTGTGATTAGAATTTCAAGAATTACTCCTTTCGGAAGGAGAGTGCTCCATTTGGACACCTTCTCATTCCTACTTGCGAGGATTTCGGAAGTAGACCATAAATTACTACTTTAAAAATATATAACTATTTATAAAACTTATATTTTCTAAACTGAAGTAAAGAATAAAAATGAGATTTTATAGTATAAATCGATTATAAAAAATTATAGACAATTTTATGTTATTTAATTATTAGCTTCTTCAAAGTATTTTTGTTTAAATATAAATAAAAATATTCTATTCTTTATACTTTATTTAAATTTAAGTGTAATTATGGCCTAAATAATTCCCCGCCAAAGGCGGAAGTTTTGTTGTCATTTTAATGATCAGTGATTATAGAGAAGTGATTTTATTGAATGATTGGAAAAGAAAATTTTGTTGATAGAATAATAAGTCATTTGCATAGAATATGGAGATAAAAGAAATAGAATGAGTGAAAACTTAATTAAAGATTAAATTTGTATAAAAAATAATTTTAATATGAATTTTTCTGAATTTTGTTCATTTATAAAAGTAAATGAAATAGTATTAAAATGTGTAAAATCCAATGAAAATTATAAATAAATGTTAATAAATATAAATTAAAAATCTACTTCATTTTCTCCTCCATGTCGGTAAAAAATTCTACTCCTTTCTATTCCCGAGACGAGACATTTTTATAAAATCTACTCCTTTTAATAAAAACAATCTGGCAACCCTATTTGTGATAAATATCATTAATATAGGATAGGTTAACTGGAACTTTTTAAATAAATTTTACTAGAAATTAATTGAAATTTAAACCAGGTCTTTATAAAATAAAAATCTTTTAATTTAATTAATACAATAATAGCAATTCCTTTTTTCATCCCAAAAATATATAAAAGATATATAGGATAATTCTCAGCATAATTATAAATAATATTACAGTTTTTGACAAATTTATCCTCTAATACAGTAGTATTCAACTATAACTTATAAAATTTTATTTTTATTTGTTAAGCTCAATATAACTCCTCTATTATAAATATTTGTGTCTTAGAACTGACAATCGAATAAAGACAGTATCTTTTAAAAGAATTAAAAAATATTCTTAATTAATATATTAACATTGCTTCAAAATAACGAAAAGTTAATGAATTGAATTTATTTATATTTTAGGACTTGATTCATTCAACAAAAGATTCCTAACAAATTCTTGATCAAAAAATATTATTTGCTATGGAAATTAAAAAATTATCATACTATTATAAACAAGCAAGGTATTTCAATTTGCATGCACAAAACTTATTTTCATGTCAGAAAATGTTAGATAACATCATTCTTTTTTTTAATTTTTAAAATTTTTTAATTTTAATTTTTCTATTATATTAGGATTTAAACCAATAAATTTATCAATCTATTAACTTGGTTAACTCTTGATTTAAAATTTAGTTTAATCTTGAAATATTAATAAAATTATAATATAAATATTAATGTGAAACAGGGGTGGCAAACTGGGAGAGGTAGAGCACAAATACCCCCATATGATCGGGGGTATATTCCCCTCCCCACTAAGGCATTGACGAGAAAAATTGGAAAAATTGATAATAAAGAGAGAAAAATAAATAAAAGGCTGTAAATATTAAATAAATTATAATGAAAAATAAAAACATTTAATAGAGTTAAAAAAATTAATTATGATTGGTCACTATTTTAAATTTAGTTATGCAAAAAGCAAAAATAATTATTGCACACTAAAATTCTTGCGTTTTACACATAAGTTTAAAAAATATCAGTAGGGTATAGAGGTTATTTTTGATTAAATTAAATAAAACCTTAAGAAATTTAATGTTAATTAAGGTTAAGAACCGATTTTGTGGCAAAGGTTTTCAATATGGAAATGAGTCCAACCAATAATTTAACTCTTTTGCTGACGTATTCAATGTGAAAGTCAAAGGATTGTTGGCTGTCATAAAAAATAGTTAAAACTTTTGTTGAGAATTTTTTTCAAAACATAAACTGTTTATATTTAACGATAGTTCAAGTGTTAGCCGACCACTGAATTCATAAATCATGTAATTACTGAAAATTAATAGTTAGACAATTGTTTTGCATCCAATTATCGAAAATATTAAGAAAGGACTGCACTTTCAATTCAAGACATTGATAATGAAGTAAACACTATATTACAATGATCTGCATAGAAAAAATTTTCACCAGAAATGTCCAAGATTAAAAAGTCATTTATATACAGTAACGTCAAGCGTAACTGAAATTTGTAAATGGAGATTTCACCATGATAAAATTATCCGATTTTCAAAAGTTTGATATCAATTTTAAGCTCGATAATTGGATTTTCTTAAATGTATCTTGAATTTATTTGAATGATCTAGTTAATATGATTTTCGTTGATCAAATTTAAATAGCATTTTTCGTTATTTGGAGCAATAACAATCAATTCAAACATCAAAATTTGATTAAAACCACACAATGAATGATTTTCTCTTTTTGAATATTGTAATAAAATATTGAACCAAGATGAAATAAATAAAGAAATATGATCAAATGAAATAAATTAATTGAAAACAATACTTGGTGTAACCATATTCTTTGTCACCCCACCCACCATGCTCCATACAACGAAAAATGCTCTTTAAATTTAATCGATCAGAAATCATATAAACTAGATCATTCAAATAAATTTGAGATCTATTTAAGAAAATCCAATTATCCAGCTTCAAAATGATATCAAACTTTTAAATTTCTGATATGATTATCATGGTGAAATCTTAATTTACATATATCAATTACGCTTGACGTTGACTGTATATTCCAAATAAGATAGGACCAAGGATAGAGTCTTTTTGTACTCTAATATTGACGTTCACTTTTTTATCATTGATTACCCATTTCAACGAATTGTTTTCTTTCAGAAAGTTATGAAACAATTCACTTTATCGAATTCCAGGTCAAACCAAGTTTGAAAAGTTAATAAATGAGAATATGATTTGAGACACAATCAAATGCATTACTAATGTCCATATTAAACTTCATATTAAGTTTCCAGTAAGTTTTGGCATATAAGAGAAGTGATATAATTTTAAATTTTGGTTAAGTCTTGCTAAATTTATTTGTTTTAATAATTATATAAAAAGCTGAATAGTTTTAAATTGTCCCCAATTGAATTGAAGTCATGTCAATCTTATTTAAGTTTATTATTATTTATTATACTAAAGGAATATTTATTTTGCTAGATGAAATATATCTAAGGAAAAGTTTAATATTTGTAACGAAAATAATGAACCAAATGTAAGATAAACATTTTGACTATATATTTGGCCCTAATTAAAGGTTTAAAATTTTTGTTTAATTTAATTTTCAATAAAATTAATTTTATTAGTAATGGAGTATACTTCTAGAAAGCATTTCACCCACAATTTATCTAAGGAAGATTTTATTTCTTATAGAGTTTGCATTGAATTAAAATTAAATCTAATTTATGATTCAATGGCGAACCTTTTTAGTGAACCATAACTTACAATCCAAAAAAGGGCACTATTGGGGTACTCAAAATATTCATTCTCAAATACTATTACCAAGTTTATTTAAAATTTATACTATTTACTAATAAGAATATATCTAATATTTGACCTTTCTTTATACGTTGTATCATGATCAAATTCTATTATAAAAAGATACTGACCAATGACTATCAATGATTGTTCATATTTTCAAGTGTACACTTTAAAAGTTTGAAATCTAAACTATAACTTTAGAGAATATATTGAAATAAAAAATGGAAAAATCCTTAAATTAAAGGATATGACTGTACCACCTAAAGTTCAAAAAATATCTTAACGCACATATTCAAAACATTCGATTTTAATTCTCTATAATTTTATTTAAAAAAAATTATTTAAAAATATTATATAATTTTAATTTTATTATTCATTTAATGGAATATTTGATTTTTATTTGGTATTTTTTAAATAAAGTAGAACAAGTAAGTTAACCTTGTGATTGGGTGAGGGGTTTTATCTTGCTTATTCAATAGGTATCTAATGCCCCCTTCTAACCCTATTTTATTTTCAAAATCGATGCTGTAGAAATTGTTTAAAGTTAAATTAAGTAAAATCCTTAACTATTATGTCAATTAGGTCAAATTTTTTTAAACCTATTTCCCTGCTGTGAATGCTCTGAGCTGTGAATGAATTTCTTGTGCATTTGCTCATTCACAGCTGGGAACTTCCACTGTATAATTAAATATTTTGTAAAATAGTTAAAAATATTATTACAAATGAATTTTGCTAGATTATATTTTTAAATGATTACAAATACAAATAATTTATTTAAATTAAATATAAAATTAATAAAAATTTTGAACAACATTTTTAAAAACATTTATAATATATAATATGAATAGCCTAAATAATAATGTATTCAAAATTTTATACAAATTATTAATTAACTAATTTAATATTAGTTTCATAATATATCAAAAATATATAAAAACTGTAAATTTAACTTTTATTTTAGTTTAAATGAATAAATATTTTACAAATTATCTTTGGGTGTTTTATTTTAGTTATTATCTATAATACTATATTATTTTAATAGAATACATATAATGTAATATGAATTAAAATTGTAAACAAATTATAAGTTTATTTAAATATCTTATTATAAAAAACTATTCTATTCAAGTATTTATTAATTATATTATAAATTAAACTAAATATATCAACAAACTCATGGCCTTTATTAAAACAATAATTAAAAATTAGGCAATTTTTAATAATTTAATCATATAACATTTTAATGGCTGTTTTATTTCGTACATAATTTTCAAATTTTAATGTCAGCACACATTTTGTAAATTAATTCTAATAGTTTATATCTAGCAATACATGAAATCAATGAAAAATTAATTATTTAAATTTAACCAATTTACCAAAATGACCTAAATTTGTAAGAAATTACTATTTTTTATTTATTTGGATAAAATTTAAAGAAAATTGAAAAAATGATAAAAATAGTGATAAATTAAATATTGTCGTTTGATTAATTTTTAACACGTTTTGGAATAATGTTATAGATAATAATTATAACTTATAATGTATTGATAAATATTGATAATTTTCTATTGGAATTTCGTATTCATCTAAAGAACTATAATCAATTGGATCTTCGTATTCGTGTAAAGAACTATTATCTATTTCTGGAGATAAATTTATGTTGTTGCTGTTATGCAGTTTCCTTCTCAATGATCTGACATATTTCAAAATATATACTATTAACAAAAAGAATAAACTTATCACAATTGAAAACACAATTATAATATAAACGTAAATATCAAATGTTTTTTCATTAGTAGAGTTATTTTTAAGATAATTTGTAATAATTTTATAAATATTAGTATTAATATATTTACAAATATTTTCAAAATTTTTTTGATTTGAATTTTTACTAGCTATTTCATTTAAAGTTTCAGAACTCATATTATAAATTCTAACCCAATCAACAATCATAGCACTACAACCAATTTCTGGATGTGGTTTAAAAATTAGAGATTTTGAACGCAACCCAAAATCAAGAGCTAAACTCCAAGTATAATCTAAATTGAATTCATTATGGTTTAGATTATAAGAATAGGTTTTTAAATTATTTAAACGCCAAATAAATTCAGAATTTCATTTTTCAATAGAATAGGTATTGTAATCATATAATGCTTTTGAGTCAAGATTCACTTGTTTAAAATTAATATTAGACTTAATAAAATTCAATATATATAAATTATCTTTATGATTATAGATTTTCGTTCCTGCATATCCTATATTTATGTTTCCATTGTTAATTGTGTTTAGAATTGATCCAGCTATAACGGTGTTTTTGTTTCTCGGTAATGCAATTCTCAAATCAATTCTGTATTCACTATATTTGAATATCCCTGTTGATACAACAACTGTTGTTTTATTTTCTGGAATAGTTATTATCAAATTTCCATCCATTTGTTTTACATTTTGTTTGTTATCCATAACAGAACATGCTTGACCTAAATAAGAATATGAATAATATATTAATTTTTTAATTTTTGTATATAAAATCATAATTTATATCAAGGTTGGAAATAATGAGAAATTTTTTAATTGACTTGAAAAAATTAAAAATGACTTAATAAATAGATATGATTCTTCTAGGTATTTGGAAATTAAATCTCTATTTTGATTTTTCTCAGATTTCATTAAAGAATTCTAAAAAAATCGATGTAATTCGTTTGTAGAATATATAAGATAGACATTATTATATTGGCATTTATACAAAGGAAGGCACAAAAAACAAATATGTTTTTATTTTATAAAAATTTTATAATAAATATTGAATAAACTAATCCTACTTTAATAATGTATTTGGATTAGATTTTTAATTAGTTTTAAATTAACTATTAATTAAATTGAGGCAGTCCTTAGACTCACTGCCAAATATTCTCAACTCTTCTCGAACTCTGTCTCTATTCATAACTCATGTCAAATATAACCTAAACTTGAGACTACACTCAACCTAACATTGAGTCTCACTTCTACTATAAAAGCTTATGTTTTACATCAATTGTATTCAGTCTAAACATGTATTAGTTGTGATCACATCAAAGCCTTTTCAATAAAACTTCATTTCGTATCATATGTTGACCACAGTTACCATTATTCCAGTGCTTTGAGACGCGTACCGTTAGACACGTCTCAAAATAAATAAAGTAATTTAATTTATATGTAAGTTTAGTCCTTATTTGAAAATATCCAGCTATCAGAAGCAGCCAATGCTTTTTGAATTGAAGCTGGGTTTGAACAGAAAGATATTGCTTATTCATGCTAAAAATATTAGTTTAATGATTTAGTAAAATTAATTTTTTAATTTAAATTATTTACAACTAATGAATATATAATATTAAAATAAAATATGAAATAAAATATTTTTTTTATTCTTTTAAATAATTTGCAATAAAAATTAAAAACATTAAATTACAGGTTTTATAAACAATTAATTATTATTAAATGTTTATTTTTATAATATAAAACTTGTTGTAAAATTATTGTACTTGCCATTATTACATAAAATGTAATCATGTGATTGCCATTTTTCATTATCAAACTGATTGCCATTAAATTCATCAATTAAAATCAAAGAACAATAGTTGAAAGAGAAACTTATAGTTAAAACCAAAATAATTAATAATTTTTTAAACATTTTCTTAAAAATTTTAATTTATTATTATATTATTAATATTTATTAATGAGTTTCAATCAAAGAGTTAATAATAATAATAATTTATTTTTATATTAAAAAAATTATTGGAATTTAATACTTTATTAGGAATTAAAGGATTCACGTGAATCATTGATTTTAACTGAAATGCTATTATTACATATTTTATAGTAATTTCTAAATTTGATGTAATATAAATGAATTAGTATGTAATTTTAAAAAATAGGTACAAGTTGAAACTAGCATAAATTAAGAATTAGATCAATTAATAAATTATTAGAAGTTATAATTATATTACAGTTTTATCAATAATAAATATATTAAGAGTAAAATAAAGTAAAATTGAAAAATATTGTTAATAATTATATTTTACAAATTTATTATAAGGAACAGCTTTTACTAAAAATACTATTCTCTATAAGGAATCAAAGGATTTTATAATTTCCGTCAAAAGCTATTTTAACATGAATCATAAATTTATAACATATAAACTAGTACAACTATTTTAGTATCCATTTCCTTTATAACATGATTGTTAATTGCTATTAGGCATGCAATTTTAGTAAATCAAATTTACTATATATTTTTAATTTATTTTATATTTAAAGCATTTCATTAAAAATATTTATTTATCTAAAATAATTTAAAATAGTTTAGTCATGGTTTAACATTAAAATGAAATATAATTTATCTTTTAATGATATCTTCTAATATTTGATCGCTTTGGGTAATGAATAATTGGATTGCATTTGCAGCTATTCCAGGAAAATTTATTTTACTTATTATATTAATTGAAAGTAATTATATTTTACTTCAGAGTGTATTTATTTTTCTAACTATACTTTCATACATTGCTTTACAATTATTTATTGTTCTCTTGCGTTCGGTCGCCAAAGAAGCCAAAAACACATTTAAAATTTTGAATCATTTGAATTTCAGTCAAAAACTTCGAATATTATGGAAGCAAGAGATTAAATTTAAATAAAATTTTATTTACTTCTGTTATTTACTAATAATTTTAAAGTTTTATTTTATAGTTAATGTCATTTATAGAAAGTTTAGCTAAAAATTGTATAGGATTTCAATGTTGGAAACTATTTCTTGTCGAACATTACAAAGGATATGAGGTTGAGCTTATTTATAATTATGATTATTTTTTCTATTTTTTCTTATTTATATTTAGTAAATTGGGTTCATTACATGTTTGACGATGAAATAATAATAAAGATTATTTCATTAATTATATACTGTTTTGAGATTTTTCGATTGGAGGGTTTTAATATTATAAATAATTTCATGAACTTGTATGGAAACATTTTCAAGTTTCTGATCATAACATCCATATAACAATAATGAATGTTTTTTATTAGAAATTACATCAAACTTGATTATTTTAAACTTTTTTGTTGTAACTGGCTAATTTTCATATATCTTATAGAGTTTGATAATCTTGATAAATTTTTCTATTTATAATAGAATCGGCTTGATAATTTGCTCAAAAAGGTCAGGATAATTTAAAAAAATACGATTTTCTTGATTATTTTGTTATTTTATAAGATATTCGAAAATCCCAAAACAGGTATCCGCTTATTTTTAATGCAAATTAAAGTAGTATACAGAGGGTTATATCCGTAAGCCAATCAGCGTGCAGCATTTTGTCACGTGACTCCGCCCACAGTTTCCCTGTGGTTTGTCACGTGACCTTTCCCGCCATTTTTAACCATGTGACTTTTCCTGCCAAAACTTTATCACGTGACCTGACTTTATAACTTTTTTCCCCCCAAAACTTGATCACGTGACCTGACTTCGAATATTTTTTTCAAAATCTGTTGCCATGACAACCGTAACCTTGGTAAC
>JAQFZM010001048.1:0-21699 GCA_034695785.1 Galumna obvia | reverse complement strand
TCAGTGTTAAATTCTCTATCGAATTAATATATCACATTGATGATTTTATTAAAAAAATATTTTTGAAGCCTTGGCCAAAAATGTAGCCATAGAAAAAATTGACCACCACAATATTTTTCTTTTGTTATTATGATCATATATACAAAATAATGTTTATTAATAATTATTAATATATAAATTAAAATATACCTTAAAACAAATAAATGTATAAAATTATTGAATTTTTTTTGTAAAATAATTTTCATAATTATATCTTGATAAAAATTTTGTCAAATTTATTTTTTAATAAATTCTAATTATCCAAGATCATTTTGGTAAAAACCACTCAAAATTCTAATCATCCATTCAAAATTTATTAAGGTTCAATTAACGTTCGATAGTTATTTCCTAAACTTTATCTTAGAATAAACAACTTTATTAATTAAACTTGAATGTTTAAAAGCTAATGTGTTCAGAAGTTATTAAATTAAAAGTAATTATATTTTAAGTAATGTTTAATATTTCTTGTTACTAATTATAATTATTAAGGTAAAAGTGATTAATGATAATCAAAGTAATTTTTATTACTAATATCTACAAAAGGTGTCCTTCAGAGAAAATTTATTGCAAACCAATAGTCCAAGCCTTAAAAGAAAAATTCTGGCAGCAAAGGTAGATTATGTGAGCAAGGTGGAGGATTGAAGGCCAGAGGTAATTTTAGAAATACTGGATATGGTGAAACTGGTGGACAGGATAAATATGATAGATTTTAGTCAGGAATTCTTGAAACATTTTAAGGAATATTCAAAATATTTGGAACTAATATAGTTTTCTAAGATAATAAATCAAATAATTTGAATAAAGTAAGATAAAATTATTTTAAAATGAGTGTATAAATTTTAACTCCAGGAATAACCAATGAATTTCAAGAACGCTCTTAGTTGAGAAAAGTTTTTAAAAAGCAACCTAGAAAATTTACATTTATTTGGCTTTTTCAATATGATATTTTAGGTTACTTGTTAATTAATTTAAATAATATATTAACTGTATCTTATTTATGAATTAAATAAAATGCTTAAATAATTTTTAAAAATATTATTTTTAAAGTGATATATAATAACAAAAAAACATATTTCATATGTACAACACTTAATCGATAATTTTAAGTACCAATATTTTAAACTAACCGTTAATTTTAACCAAAACTCAAAACCCCTTCTCATAGACTTAATGTTAAAAAACTAATGATAATTTAAAAAAGCAATAATTTTAACAAATCGTTAATTTTAACTAAATATTCAAAAACAGAAAACAAAACTTTTATTTAGGTAATTAAATTAGTTTTGTTGAAAAAGCTTTTTGAAAATAAAATGTTTGTTAAATTGAATTAAAATTTAACTATTTAAAATAAAGAAACATTAAGAATTTAATGAAATTATTGTTAATATTTAAAATGCAATTAAAGAAAATTAATTCTTAAATAATTAATTATTAGTTATAAAATGAAACTAAAATCTTATAAATCCTAAACAAACAGAAAATAATTGATTTATTTGATAAAATGACGAATAAAACCATATAAACAATCATTTAACTGGATATTCTTTCTACCAATAATTTTAACCAAATGACCAAAACGAAACTTGTTAAAATTATCGATTGAGTACTGTATATGCTTTACGTTTAAATATAAACGGAACTTACGATAAATAAATTTTACAAAATAATTTTACACTCAATTTATCAAATATTAATTTATTATCGCAATTGAAAATAAAATTAAATTTATTGTAATATTTATTATTTAAATCAGGGATTCACTTTTAATGCCTAGGGGGTAAAATATATTATACTAACTGAATTAATTTCCCATGTTCATTCATTGACCAAGTGCATGATTAAAATAAATCATTCCATATTTTTAACAAAATGAAACCCTTTTCAATAAGTTTTATTTAGTTGTTTTAATTGCATTAATTCATCAAAAGAAAAGTTCATTTGATACACTTAAACCTCCAATATGGAAACTGGTCGGGACCCAAGATTTAGTTGAAGTTATAGAGGGGTTGCCATAATAGAGGGAAAGTATTGGTAGAATTTTTATAATTAATGGAAATATAATTAAAAGTAATGGAACTCTTCATTATATTTATACAATTAATACTAATATTTTACTATAATTTATATTTTGTGTATATATTGTTATTCTGGATTCAATATTTTTATTTCGCTTCAATTTAGTCATTATATTCTTAATTTTTACAGTTTTATTAGAAAAGTTGAAGTATTAGAGGTGCAGTTAATGCTATTGGGTCTCAGATATGGTTTCCCTATTGGAGTAGTGGAGGGTTTCCATAATAGAGGTTATTTTATAATGTGTTGTCTATGGAAGTGAATCGGGTCCTGTAAATCAGTTTCCTTTATAGAGGGGTGAAGTTATGGAGGTTTGAGTTTATATGACTTTTTTGTAAATACTTTTCTTACTCATTTTTAATAATAATGTAAATGAATAAGTCTTATGTGCTTGAACATGTCACATAACATTCGCACTAAATGCATTAAAGAAGTGCATTAAAAGTGAACCAATGAATAAATTATCAAGCATATATACAAGAGACATATACAAAGGACATATTTACATTTGAATTATTTAAATATCAGCACTTTTTTATCAAAAGATATAATTAATCTCATAAAACATATCTTATTTTCTTATAATTTCATTAGACTAGGACAAATTGACTAGAACACTCATTTTATTTCATTTTAATTGCCTTAATCAATATCCACAATAATTCTTAATTATATTTATCAATTTAACCAAGATAATTCAAATATTTGCCAGGTATGTTCTTAATCTCAATAAACATTATTATTATTATTATTATTATTAAAATTTGTTAAAATTAATTTTGTATTTTGTCTCTATTACTTAATTTTATTTAAATATAGCAAACATTCAATATTATCAATAATTTAATTAAAATTGTTCTTATTTAATCATATTTTGTAAGAATATTAATTAAATGAAAATATTAAGTGTTATTTTATATTAAAGATGCAATAAAGTAATATTAAAACCCACGCTTTATACTATACAAACAAATACTTAAAGCCATTTTGGTTACTCTGGAACTCAAATCAAGTGTAGAGTAAAAATTACCAAAAATGATGTCCATTACTTTATTAGAAGTGCATACTTCACGTAATAGACATCATTTTTGGTAAGTTTTACTTTACACTCGATTTGAGTTCCAGAGTAACCGGAATGGCTTCATATTATATCAGAAATTATGTAAAAGTAGTTCAAAATTTCATTAACACATGTCTAGACTCTAGGCTTTTAAATCTAAACATAAATATCTGGAATAGAAGTCAATAAATAAATATTTGAATTGTATGTAATTCTCTAATTTAGCACAATTCCATTTTGAGCATAGAACTTCTAGGTTTGTAATTATTTACTCAATAAAAATTGATATATATGTATCATTTAAATATATATGACCTGGAGAATATTACATCAAGTTTTTAAAAATATTAGATCAAATTTAAATAAACAAACAAATTGTTAATACATTTAAAACTCGATAATTCAAATGCTTTATACATGTATTTCGAACATATTTTATATATAAATCTATGCCAACCAATTCACCTTGTTATTTTTCAATATTATCTATGTTTGTGTTCATGAAGACCTAGTTTCTCAAAAATTAAAGTTATACTCACATTAATGACTTTAGATAAACAAATAATTGTTTTGAATACAATTCTTATATAGAGTTTCTGTTATGACATTTCTGTTTATAGATTAGTAAAACTTCAGATAATTTCGATAAAAAATTTATTTCACTAAATGTATAATAAATGAAATAACTCTTTAAGAAATATAATAAAAATATATATTTCATTGTGTTGTCTAGTACATTTAATAGAAAAGTGATAAAAATAGCTTAGTAGTTTATTTATATTAGTGAAATGTTGATAAGTAAAGAGATATACCATTAGAGTATATTATTTAATATTTTATTATTGAGAACTTAAATAATAATATTATTTTATTGAAACTTATTTTTATTTTTAAATATTTATAAAAATAATTATTATTTTATTGTTAAGTCAAATATTGAATAATTGCCAAGACAATCAAACTTATATAACTACCAAGTATAAATTCATTGATGGAAATATGAATCAGAATTTGGGAAAACCTGTTCAGGTCTTTGAATTAAGAGTGAATGGCGAATATAAATTCAATGAAAAAGCCCTTCAAGAGATCCTTCTTAGAGACTCGACACGGAATAAACACATTGTTGTGATCAGTGTTGTCGGAGTATTTAGGCAAGGTATATCTTTTATTTAATAAATCAAATTAATTAATATTATTTGTTTCAATAAATGAAAGGCAAATCTTTTTTATTAAACTTTATTCTCCGATACCTTCAATATGGAAATGAGTGGATGAGTGATGATAACATTCCTCTGAATGGCTTTTCGTGGAAAAATGGCTGTGAAAGGGATACCTCCGGTATATTAATGTGGTCAGAGCCTTTTTTCCTCAAACTTGATGGTGGAAAAGAAGTGGCCATTGTTTTAATGGATACTCAAGGATTATGGGACTCTGAGTTTTCCTTACGCGATGAAGGGGTTGTGTTCGCCCTGTCCACTATGATTTCTTCAATACAGGGTTTGATAGGAATCATTCATTTATAAAAACTAATTATTTATTTGATTAGTTTATAATTTGAAGGATAACTTACAAGAAAACAATCTCCAGGTTTTAGAGATATTCACAGAATACGCTCGACTCGCTTTAGACAACAATGAAAGGAAGCCATTCCAGAAACTTATGTTTCTCATTAGGGATTGGCCTAACCATCATCAATTTAAATATGGTCATATAGACGGTCAGTTATTCCTAAATAAATGGTTATCAATTAATGAGGGACAGCCCAAACAACTGAGACAAGTCCGTGAAAATATTCAGGGCTGGTTTTCTGAATTAAACTGTTTCCTTATGCCATATCCGGGTGAAACTGTGGCCTCTACTTTACAATTTGATGGACGTATTGTTGATATGAGCCCTAATTTTGTCAAATATTTAAAGACTTTCGTTCCGCTAATTCTGGAGCCAAACAATATTGTGGTCAAAGAAATTGGAGGCAATAAAGTGACCGGAAGACAACTTTTCAACTCTTTTAAAACCTATTCAGATATCTTTAAAAGTATTTTAACTCTTTATAAGTATTAAATATTTTAAAATATAGATTATTTGCATATTAGGCGGGAAATTACCGAAACCAATGGATATGTTCGGTGCCTTAACTAAAGTAAATCATATAATGGCTGTCGAGACATCACTTCTTATTTATATAAAACAAATGGAACAGTTATGCGGTAAAGAACAGCCGTATATTAATCCGAAACTTTTGAGAAGTAAAAGCAATGAATTCAAATACTTTGCTATCGAAGAGTTTAAGAAAATTCCCAAATTAGGAGCCAATGAGTTGAGTGACAAATATAAGGATATTCTAAAACCTAAATTGGAAGCCATTTTCAGAAGATATGAGTCAAAGAATAAATTGAAAAAATCAAACAAGTAATTTTTATTTTTATATAAATATATTTAATTATACGAAAAATAATATATAACCTTTATACTTTTATACAGTATACTTGAAGATATAGTAGTGGGAGCAGCCGGTGTTGTTGTCACTGGTTGTGCAATAGTCATGGCTATAGCTTTTGGACGTCATTAGATTTGTTTTTATTTTACAATCTGTAATCCAGAGATGGCTAAAGTATGGTCTTTCGAAATACACCTAGGAGAGCACAATTGACAAAATAGCCCCTAGCATTTTCAACCCTTAAAATATGCAGAACATCTTTAGAGAAGGTCTATCAAAGTTTATAAGACTAGAGAATTTTACAAAATTGCCCCCATTTGATCCACTCCTTTGACCATGCTCTTAATTTTAACAATATTTTTTATATATTTAATATTTTTGGATATATTCTTGATAAAATTATGTATTATATAAATACTTTAAAGTAATCAGGATACTATTTGATTGTAATTAGACTTTAAATAAAATTATCATTATTAAAATAAAATGTATAAGTATTTGTTACCAGGTTATATTAATAAAAACTTTTAAGTTTTAATTTTATTATTTTAAAACAACCTTGTCATTTATCTTTATAAATTATGAATCATCTTTCAACTCTTTATTTATTTATAATAGTTGCAAGAAAATTTGTCTCAACTCTCATCGCTGTTGTATATTAATATCATTGAAAAAATATCTATCAATTAATTAATTGATTTAATCAAGGCAATAAATTGAGTTTTCCTGGAATTAATATGAATACTTATAAGTTATAACAAAATCTCAAATTTTGGTAAATTATTTTAATACTAATTGAATTTGTTACCCAGTACCATAATGTTATTAATGACTCTTAATAATATTTACTCCCTTTGGAGCATTATTATAGTAATCAGACTTTCATTTGTTTAGAATATTTCTTATTTATGAAATTTTGACAAAAATTATCTTGTAAAAATGTATGATTTTGAGCAAATAGATCAAGATCATATTACTTTTCATCAATGTCTATACATTTTATACGCATGTTAATAGTTTGAAGTTTACAAATAAACGTAAATATACGTCACTTATAAATATTACAAAGATATCATGCAACTTTTATTAAACAATTTTATAATTATCATTTATTAACAAATCCTTATAAAAAAAATTATCAAGCTAAATAAGACATCTAATGAGTAATTATTTTTTCCAAATAAAAGAAAATAATAAAAACAAGTTTACAAGCTAATAAATCAAGTTTCAATATAATATTAATAAGGCCTAGTACCAATTTTCATGATTCCCAAAAGTTATTTATTGATAAAGAAATAGAGAAACAAAAACTAATAATTTTTTCTAATCAAAAAAAATCAATTGTTCTGAGAAGATATCAATTGATATTATTTTTATCTTTTTTTTATTGAAACAATTGCTATCTATAATGGAATTTGTGGTCGAAAAAAACCCATTTTTCAAACTAATATACTTTTACTAAAAGTATTTTAATGAAATAAAAAAAAATTATTTAATATAATTGAAATGAAATAAACTGTAATTTAATTAAATATTAAAAGTTTTATATTTTGGAATATTTTTGTGAAAATGAAATTTTCTCCAAAAGTTATTCTGTTCTTTAGAGCAGAATTCTTCCTCTTGTTTGTGATGATTGGCTCAAATATAAGATCTGTGACATTTACTCAACTGACCCAGGATAAGATATGCAAGTTTATTCACAACCAAACCGATGAGTATTGTCAGTCTCTGCCCGATATGGAGGACAACAACTCAGAAGATGATATCAAATCACAAGTCTTAGTGAGAAGTTCCAGGTTTAATATGTATTACCAAGCTATTGCCTTTCTCCCATCGATTTTTGCGGCCATAATTCTTGGTTCTTGGTGTGATAAGTATAAGTAAGCAATAAGTTAACTTGCTTATAAATTATATCTAAAAATTATTATCCATTTAAAGACTTACTAATGCTCTTTCTAAGTAAACCCTAATTTTTGCAAGATTAATTTATTTATCTAGCTCTATTTCTTAGTGCACTATACTATCATAAAATAAGTTTAAGTAATATTCTAAGAAAAATCATATAAATTATTTCTAAACTAAATCACTCTTGAATTAATTTTTAATCAAGTTCTTTTTTCAAAAATCATGGAATAAATAGACCAGGACGAAAAATACTTATGTGGAGCTCAGCTTTTGGTATTACCATAGAGACAATAATCCAGGCCTACTCGGCTTACAATTTCAAACTAGGTAATCTCAATATTGCATTTCAAATCTTGAGTATAGCTGTACTCTATTGTAAACATACAATTAAAATGTTAATATAAGTAAATAAATTTCAATTTTACCAAGATAAATATTTATCCATCAGATTACTGGTACGCAATGATTGGAGCCATACCTTCAGCGCTGGGATTAGGGATCAGTACATCATTTATAGCTGTCTATAGTTATATACCGTCGACTTCGCCGCCAGACATCTCTACCGTAAGGTTTATGTTCGCCGAAGCAATGGTTTGGTTGGCCAACCCTTTGGCCACTTTTTTGGGAGGACTACTTCTCAATTATAACACTAAGAAACCTATCGGAGGCTCCGGACAACTACTTAATTATGAGGCCGTTTATATCGCCAGTGCGGCCATTAATGTGTTGGCCTTCTTTTGGGCCATTTTTCTCATCGATGAGGAAAGAGATAAACGAAAAATGCAAGAGTTTAGTAATGACCATGAAACTATTTACTCTAATATCCAAATGGCGCAGAACAGGCGCTCACAGTTCAGGCCTTTGGATAGTATTGTTGAGAAGACTACAAACCCTTTCAAGTTATTCTTTAGTTGTGGTAATTTTATTAATTATTTATCATGATTAAATCATAAATTAATTAAATATCTATGATTATAGAGATAGAAGAAGAAAAATTAACATAGAAATTTAATAGGATTACTTACCTTGATCATTAAGAAAAGTTATTTAATTTCAGATAATTTTAAGGATATGATTGAAACGTCGACAAAACCGCGTCCTAATAGAGTACGCCTTCAGATATGGTTAATAACATTGGCTTTTGCTCTAATGCTTATGGGATACGTTAGTACTATTTATGTGGGCTATCAGTTCACACAAAAAGTATATCTATGGAATTCCAAGAAATACAGTACATATAATTCTCTGGCATCACTTTTCAACTCATTCGGTAAATCAATATTATTTTAATCTTCAGATCAAAACAATATTCTGTCTGATTCTATGTCTCTCTCCCCCTCTCTCCCCCCCTCTCTCTCTCTCTCTCTCTCTCTCTCTCACTCTCACTCTCTCACCCACACACACATACACTTACTTTCTAATATCCGTTTCACTCACAAATATAGATATCACTTATAGTAATAAAAAATATATCTAGGTATTTTATTTGGTTCAACTGTTTTAATAAGATTATTCAAAATAAGAGATATTCCCTTGGCAATTGTGGGAATATCCGCAAGTATGTTGAGCTTAATTGCTCGTGCTACTTTTCTTGATATGTGGGGATTTTGGGGAGCAACTCTCCTTGGTAGTATTGGTAACCATTCTATTAAAAAATAAAAAAAATTATAAACTAAGATTTGTTAATCTAGGTGGAATGGGAGCTTTTGGAATTCGTGCTTACGTGTCCAAGATTATTGCTAAGGATGAAATTAGTAAAATATTCAGTTTAATGGCTTCAGTTGACGGCTCAATACCACTGATATCCAGCTTTTTCTTCACAACAATATTTACGGCAACACTCAATACCTTTCCGGGCACTGTATATGACGCGAGCGCTGGATTATTACTCATACCTTTAGCTATACTTATATTTATTGATGGCTTCTGTCCAAAGAGTGTTAAACCCGTCGATGAGAATATGAATACAACTAATAATAAATTCAATTCAATGGTTGAGAATAACCAAAGGAGTGGACAACAGTTGACTTATAGGACAACTCATGGAAAGGCTTTGAGACATAAATCAAATGATTTTTGAATATAAAATCAAAGCAAATATTTTTTATTCTTTAAATTATATAAAATTTTATTAAATTTATTGATTTATTTTCAAACATAAAACTTAACTTGCTCATCTTCATTCAATTTAATATCGAAAGTTCTAGGAATTAATTATCTTGTAAGGCTAATGTTATTTGTAAGAATATTTTTGAAAAGTGAATTGCTCAATTAATCAATTATTTGCTTGATGAACCAAAATCTTTACCAAGGACATATTTATTTCTCATAATATTAATTTTATCATTCAGTTAACAAGCACATATTCTTTTCCTTAAGAAAAGAATTTTATCATAGTAAGCTTTTTTTGAATTTATATACAAAATTTATAAGCTAGCAACTTTAGTTCCGTTTCAAAAACATAATGAAATTATTTTAAATATAATATTTATATTCAAAGCGAAAATGTTAGCATGATAAAAATTCTTTTCATAAAAACGAAGGCTGATTGAATTATTGGAAAAATTCTATTTATCTGGGATATATTGCAAAATATATTATTATATCAGGGATGGCAAACGGGGGTGGTTTTCAAAATACTATCCTATGAGAAAAATCGATAAAATACTACTTGAATTTATAAGTCTTAAATTCTTACGCATATTATAAAGCACTAAATCTGTTAATGTTTACCTAGAATTGCCCCTAGCACACTCTAGCAGGGAAGCCTTTCGTCATCACTGATTATATTCTCTTTTATATTTTTTGAAAGATTATTTTAGAAACGATTTTTTTAGTAAATATTTTATAAAATATTAATAATCAAAACAAAAGAATTTAAATTTTTAAATAATCGAATTCATTATTTTCGAATTAACGGTATATTATTGTCCACTTTTCGAATATTATTATAAACACAATATTTCTTAAAACCTAAGCTCTGGAAGTGATTCCATGTATAAAGTTTTCCGAAACTATTGAAATTTCTATAGGAATGTCCAATAAGCAAAAAGCGCTGTTCTTGACTTAACTGATTCATTGCTTCATACGATCTTTAGATTTTCATTTTAACACTTAATAACAAATGAGTGATAATCGAACTTCGAATCAGTTCCTAGCTCATTGTTATGAGTGCGTGCGTTCCCGAGTATTACCCGTTTAAACACAGTTTGGAATTTTATTTATATATTGTTATTTCTAGGTAAAATATTTAAAAAAAATGAAATTAGTTAATACTAATTAATTAATTTTAATATAAATATTTATTAGTTTTCCAAATATTGAAATCTTGCAATGAATTCATTAATAATTCACATATAAATGAAAGCCAAAAAAAATTAGTAATCTAAAATAAGCTTGGGCAACCAGACATGTTTAGATTCTAAATGCATAAAATCTCTCAAATAAACAAGATTAAATATGCATTAACTGCAACTATCTTTTGATATGTATGTCTGTCTGTATGTATGAATGTCTTTTATGCATTAAAATATAATCATTTTAGCTAGGTTATATTTTTCATATAATAATATAGGTCAAAGTGAATATTTAAAATATATGAATGATTAAAATATTACTTTAAATTTTATAAAAGTTAATTAAAATATGTTCTTGGGTGCTTTTGAAAATATTATTAACAAAAAAAATATTTTTTTTGATAATATTCCAAGGTAATCTACATAAGACTTTTAAGTAAATAGTTTTAAAAATAGAATCTAATAAAAATCATCAAGTTCTATATATTCATCAAGCTTGTATAGATAAATGAGCTTACTTAAATTATTTGTATCAATTTTATTTATAATTTTAGAAATTACCATAGAAACAGCTTTAAATTTATATAAAATACAATCGTATTATAAATATTAAATACTTCTTAATTAAAAAAAATTTTAATTCAATAATATTTAATCAAAAACTCTATAATAATAGGAAAAAATTAGCCCTAATTTTGTATAAAAACGTTTGTATTATCCGCTTATATAGAACTTAATTTAGAATATTTAGTTAAAATTGTCCTAATTATGAATAATGTTGTCATCCCAAAGGAAAACCCACACAAAGGCTTTCAAACATAAATCAACTAATTTTTAAATACAAAATCAAATTAAAACCTTCTTTTAAATTATTCAAAAATTGACTTGCTCATATATATAATTCATCCATTTGAACACAAAAAGAAAAGATCCAGAAACTTATAATTATCTTGAATAGTGATATTATTATACAGTATTTAATTTCAAAATCTAGTTGCTCAATTGTTTGTCTGATGATTCGCAATATTTACCAAGGACAAGATAGTCTTACCTCTTTCAAAATCAATTCTTATTCATTTAACAAGCACACTTTATTTCTTATGAAAAAAAAATATTCCTTTCAAACCTTCCCTTTGATAATGAATTATATACATATGTATAAGTCATTATCAGTTATATACAAAACTGAATCTATAAATATATTTATATAACTGTATATTATTTCAGTAAATAATATAAAATAATTTTCAGTTAATTAAAGACTAAAGATATGGAAGTAATTTACTTTAATGTCGTCCAATCTCTTCATGTAAATAATACTTTATTTAATGAATTGTATTCAAAACAAATCATTGAATAGAATATTATGAAATGAAACTCATTTGAATGAATGCGAAATAGTTTTGAATAATAAAAAACAAATTTAAAAAATATGATAAAATATAATGAATGAAAAATAAAATAAAATAAAACTGAAGTCTACTGTAGTTTTTGAGACGGATATACACTTTTATTATAATAACTTTATATGCATTTTTGTCGCTATTATTAGCCATTTTTGTCGCCAAATATTCTTTATAAACTATTTTAAAAATTTCACCTTGTTTATTATAATATTCCATTAAACTCAATAAAGAAACAAAATTCCATAAGAATCTTGGTATATTTTTATTGAAGATTTAGTATTATATATAAAAAGAAGAAGCTTTTAAAGGATATCAAAGAAAGGTTTTTGTAATATGAAATGTACATGATCATATTTAATGTCCTTGGTGATCAATAGCTTTAATGCAAATGGTACTACTAATGCTAATGCTCATGGTTAACACCCTTGGCACGTGTTATCAGCCACATTAATTTGTTTCAATTATGGTATCAATTTCATCGATATTAATTTCATCTATCAACTTTTACTCTCAATGAGTAAACCATATCAGCAATAGTTAGGGTGAAATATTCAATTAAAATAGTTAAACATGTAAATGTAGTGAGCAAGAGCTAAATTCTGATTAATCTTACAAGTAATTCAAGTAAGAACATTTATTGAAATCACGCGTATTTAAATTATCTTGTCTCTTTGTATCTTGCCTATTTGAACATGATGAATTAATTTATTAAACTTTAATATTTTGAACTTTTAATTTATTTTATTTGAATTTCATATTTAAATGAATATTAATATAAAAATGTTTAAAACAAAATCTTTCTAAATTTAAATTGTTTAAATAATAAGTGCATCATGTACAAACTTTGTTGGTAATAAATTAGTTTTAAATTATCATTCTTTAAAGATTAAAACCCAATTGTACATGAGCAATTTGGTGGAAATCGTAGTCCTTTGGCAGTAAATGTGTTACCAATTAAATGAATAAATAGTTTTTGTAATGTCTGTACTTTTTAATAAAATATAACAATTGAAAATAAAAAACTTATCTTCAAGAAACTTCGAAATTATCTTGTAAACAATCTTGTTAAAGGCAGATGCTTTTGACAACTATCTAGTTGTCTTCATCAGAGCAATTGAAGATCAAATGAGCCTTTTTTTCAATTGTGAGCCGAGAGAAACATCAGTAAAAATTAAGTTTTGTATTTCAGACTTTTGTTTTAATTCTAAGAATTTCTTTAAGACTGAGCTATTATTAAGTCATAATTCTTAGAATTTAAATAAAATCTGAAATACAAGACTTAGGCCTTGTTCGCGATGAGATAGGATTGAGATAGAAAATAGAGATTATTTTTCAATCCCAATCCCGTTCGAAACCAAATTTGTAATTCAGGATTAACTTTAGGTGGATTAATGCAAGTGTTTCTCTGCTTCTGCGCTCTGAACACAATTTGCAAAAAGAGGATTCAATCCACCCTTTCAGTCGGATTGAAAAACCGGATTGAAAACTATCCCAATCCCGTTCGTGCATGCACTTTTTAATCCGATTGGATTAAAAAAGAGGATTAATCCACTATCGCGAACAAGGCCTTACATTACAAATATATCAAATAATTTACTTTTTTAAATATATTACCAGTGTAGTATTTCTTCAAAAATCACCAGTCTTATTGAATTTTTATTAAAAATAGTTAAATCAAATCAGTAACCCTGCAGAGATGGCCAAAAATCAAAATTACAGGGGGGTTACAGTGTGACCTCTTTATAACGAACGAGTCGGGACCAATTATTTGTTCGTTATAACGAGGATTCGTTATAACAAGTATAGCCTATGAAAATGTTGAAATTTATCTATAAAAATTTTAATTTTAATAATAATAATAAGAAACTATTAATAAAACCATATTTCCGATAATTTATTATTATTTTCAATATTTTTGACGACATTTAACTTTGTCTCTAAAGAATAACCTTGTTATTTTTTTCAATACAGTAATTTTTTAAAATTAATTTTACATATAAAGACAAAACATATTTGTTTGGCTTATATTGTAATAGATTATTATTTTGATTTTTATTAAGTAATGAATTATTTTACAGTTTATAAGAAATGCAAAAATATTCATTCGATATAAGAAAGCACTGTTTGTATAATACGTTTAGCGAAGATCTTTGTTTATATCGAGGTATACGTTATAACGAAATTCGTTATAATGAGTACAATTTCTATAGTAAATGTCTATTTGGTCCCCTGTTCTTAACACTACTTTCGTTTTAACGAGGTATTCGTTATATCGAGGTTCGTTATAAAGAGGTTACACTGTATATATAAATTTTTCTCTCATTTTTCAATTTTTCCAAATATTTTGCATATATTTTCAATTTTTATAGAGGGGGTATAAATGGCTTTTCGGCTAAAGATGGGGAAGGTATTTTCAGGAATTTTCGGTTCAGGGGGGGGGGGTATTTCGAAATACCTCCCCTTTAGTTATCTATGGTTTTTTGTAATTTTTTTTTATTTTTCTCTTCTCTTTTAGGGGGAGGTATTCGAAATATACCCTCTTTTGCCATCTTTTCAACCCTGGAATTTCTAATTTTATTTGATTAAATGATTGCCGTTTATAGAATTTTTTGTGTTTAGAAAAAAATCAATACTTATTAGCGTATTACAGAAAAGCCTACATTTAGCTGACCTTTATTGAATTTTTGTCTTAAATAGAGTGATCAGATTTTGTTGGCAAGTAGAATAATTATTTAGATAAGAATTTATTCAATTACTATTATAAATAATAGAAAAAATTATGTTTTAATAATTGCTTTTTTAAAAAATAAAATTATTTTTAATATTTTATTTTTATTTAAATAAAAATTTGAGTTAAATTTAACTCATAACTATAAAAATATATAAAATATTTAAGTTATCTTAAAAACCAAAAACAAATATCTACAGGAAAATATTTTGAAGAAATTATTTTCACTAAAAATTAAATTTACTGGTTATAATTTTTATTAAAAATATGTGTCCATTTAAAAAGTTATTAAGCCAGTGAAGTCCTATAGGGGGATATTTCAAATTACCCTCTATAGCCGTAAGTTTGGCAAAATATACCCCTAACAACCCCCTATTACCCCATCTAGAACCGAAAGGTTTGACAATAAATCAAATTAATAAGCATAATATAAACATTAAAATAAAGATATTATTTCAATTTTTAAAATAACAAAAATAAATCACAAAAATAATATAAAACTAAAACGCACCAAGCAAGAAATAAAAGAAATAATTTTCAAATGTTTAAATAATTATTAATTAAACAAAAAAACATATGATTAAAAAAAATTTTTATGTTCAGAACCTTAATATAATGGCATAAATAAATCTAAACATATAAAACAAAAAATTTTCCAAGCTATTATTTTTTTATAAAAAACTGGTCACACTTTTCTGAATAAAGTAAGTGTTGCCATTTGTTTGTTTTCAATACTTATTCTGTGCTCTTTTTATTATTGCTTTAATGAAAATTATAGTAATTTTTCACAATTTATTGCTAAACTTTTTCTTTTATACTAAAAATATATTAAACAATTTTTAAAGCTATAATTGCATTACTTATTTGCCCACAAAAGAAATATTAATAAATTAGTAATCTTGTTAAATTATTGGTATTTCATTTTTGCAAAAGATTTTCATATAAATTTTAGTTTAATCTCTCTTTTTTATGAAAGTCTTTGCCATAACTTAAAGAATAAAAATAATAAATTAAATTCAAAAATATTTTGAATTTTATTTTAGTTTTTTTCAAAATCTGCTGGGGGTTGTCTAATGATTATTAAATTCTGTCCTATTTTGTGTATTATTCTCTGAGCAAAAAATATAACTAGTTCTTTTATTTAAATAAATTTATCCAAGAACGTAATTCTAATTAATTTTTATATAGAAATTAATTTTTGAAAATATTTCATATATTATTTAAATTTTTCCTTAAATAATATATTTTTATTAAAGGATATAAAATATTAGGAAATACCAATATAACTTGATACAATTTCTATGAAATATAAATTATTAATCAGATATTTTTTATTTTAATATTATTAGCCATAAATTGAATGTTTATTATATTCAAACTTTCTTTAATATAATGAATAAATATTATAAATAATTCCGATTATACTCTCTATAAAAATGCCATAAAATTTTATAACTTTATATAAATATAATTGGGCAAATAGACCAAGATCATAAATTAATTAATTGAGTTAAGGATAAAATATGATTTTTGCATGATTTTTCTATTAACTTTCTAAATATTTACTACATAATTTATGACCAGAAAATTTTATTAGATTAACATTTAAATTTAATAGTGTATTTAATTAATATATATCTTAACTAATTCACAATTACACTAGATCAATTTTATTTTAAAATTAAATTTTCTGAATTTTTAATTTAAGGTATTGCTAAATTAATAAAAAGAGACATCTTGGTCATGCTTTGATAACTATTTAAACTCAATACTTTAGGTAAAGTGCGTTAAATTTGTGTTTCAATAAACATGTAATTAATGACTGATGAGGCAAATATTTATTCCAAACAATTTTCTATGTGTACAACATTAGAAAATTAATTTACTCTTGGAATTTTCAATTAAAGTTTTTATATACAGAGTTATTTTGTCTTGATTATATTTCATTCTGCCATTATTGATCTAATTTTCAAATATATTTTAATTTTAAAAAAATTATAAAATTTTTGAAATACCGTATTTAGTTTTCTTTTAAAAATTTGATTTATTTAAGAAATAACTAGTTAAAATAAATAACATTTTATTAAATTTTAAAATGAATACTTAAAAAGAGAACTTAATATAGATTTAATCTTTATTAAGTTATAATGGTCATGTTATTTAATCTAAGTCTACCTTGATGATAGATACAAATAAGTTTACATGTTTTCTAAAAATGGTTTTATTAAATTTATTTTGTTAATAAATTATCTAGAAAATTTTTAATATTAATATATTTAATAAAAATTAAATAAAAATTCACTAATGAAATTTTTATCAAAATATTTTGTTTTTAGGATTCTTCTATGAGAACATCTAAGAAATATATGATAAAATATGAAAATTAAATGGAAGGTAAAATAAATATAATGCAAAAGAAATTTATTTTTATAAAAATTGATTGAAACAGTTTTCTTGTCTAATTTACTATTATTAATCATAATTTTACTATAAATATTTACAATTATCTATGAAAAATAATTAGAAAAGAAGAAAATTTAATTTTAATTTAATATAATTAACTAAATACATAACTAATAGAAGTATTTGTGCTCCAGCTCAGACTTAAATAAAGCATTGTTTAGAGAGCTGTTAATCTGAAAATATTAAATTTGGAGATCTGGTAACTCTAAAATTCAATCATACATGTATATAATATTTTAAAATATATAATTCTGTAGTATTTTTCGGTTCTTTTGATGCGACGCAAAAACCATTAATTTTGGTCCAATTTTTATCATTTCAGATAAAATTTATTTACAAAGGATTGGACACGTCTTTTATGTTAAGGCATCTCTTCCTACGTATCTTAAACTACATATTTATGTCTGTTACGAAATTTCTAATCAAATTCTAAGTAAATGACTCGAAGTATATAAGTGTTTGGGCACAAAATATCTACCATTAATATTGGTCTGAATGGAAAATTCAATTTAGCAGTGATTGAATCACAATTTTTTTCTCTTTTACATAAGTCGGGATTAAATAGAATAGACGTGAGATTAAGGAAAAACCAATTACCTCAAATATTGGTTACTTTTTTACCAAGGTAACTAGCTTGAATAACTAGATTAGTTTACTACAATAATATCTTTTATTTGAAATTGTTAAATTTGCTGCCTTACTTTGATATGGGTAATATTCTTTATTGTATACTGATTTAGATCTTATTTGAATAAAGTTCATTTAGAAGATCTTAGATTTTTGTTCCAAGATCATTTATTTTATTCCAAGATAATAAATCAAAATTTACATTATTTTTACATCAAGTTAACAAGATTGATTGAAATAAATTCGAGTAAATTTGAGAGTTGATTAAAATTTAAATAACAATGAATAGAGTCTTGACTTTTATTTATTGAATATTTTATATACACTATTAGTTATATATAAAGACATTACTAAAATGAATTGAAGACACGTTTTGTATTAAATAAGAAAAACCAATGATTGCTAATATAAGTACGTTGTGAATGTGATAGGGATATATCAAATTATATAATCAAGATAATTAATTAACTTTCTTTCACAATATCTATTATGGGTTTCCTTGATTAAATACTGTTACTTAGATTAAAGTGACTAAGTTTGACCAATTTTTTGAGTAATTTATTTGGGAAACAAGGTTAGATAGAAACATTCACCTTTTTATTTTTATTTATTTAATTCAATTGTTTTATAAAATTAAATGCTTGAATAAACATTGAATAAAATTAATTTATAATTAATTCTAAATTTAAAAGTAAGTGAATTTATGAAACTTTTACTGAATAAATAAAATAAAATATTTTGAGTTCTGTATAAAATTTCTATTTTTTGAATAAAATTTATTAAGTTAAGGGTAAAATAAAAACCAAATCCATTTGAATATTTTTGTGAAACAAACTTAAATTTAATAATAAAAATAACATTATAATGTTTTCACCTCAAATATTTCAGAACTCTTTTTGTTTATTTCATTTAATAAAGTGAATAATTTAATTAAGTGAAAATTGTTTACTAATAAAATAACCCAATATTTTAATCAATTTTTATATTGAATGAGCAAGATATTTTAGAGAAAAAATATATTTCCAATTATATAGAAAATTCTTAAAAAAATAATTGATTAAATTAAAATACCTTGCTAATTATCATACGAATGCGAAACTTAAGAGAAACTTTAAATAAAATCTATGTAATTATCTAGCAACCCAATAAAATTTCTAGATCACAATATGAGTATTATATTAAATGAAGCAAATTAAAGTTTAATAAATTTTACATGTGTACTTAATAAGATTCATGATCTTCTATAAAGTTTGCTCTTGAAAATTAAAGAAAGATAAATTAAATCTCATTACCAAGATAACAAGTATAGAGATTTTCAAACAAATCTTATTTAGTTTAAAGATCTATAGAAGTTTACACTATAATATTTACCTTGCTCATATCCTATTATACCATAGTTCTTATTAAAGCATGAATTAATTTCAGACTACATTAAATTTCAATCAATTTTTTTTATAAACGGAAAGAAAAAACATATAAAACTGAAAGAAAAAAATATTTTTAAAAAACAATTGTTGGCTAAACTATAACCTAAAAAAATATTGGATTTCTATCGAAAGCAAAAAAACTGAAGATTAATAGCACTGGAATTATAGTTCAGTCATAGGACAATGTTTAATTAATGGATAAGGTCATTTTGGTAGTGCGAGATTTTCGAGAAAAACGCCTTAATCGATAATCGATATTTAGTGGTTTTAACACAAATATACATAAATAATTTTGAAAAATATATTTCACTTTTATTTTTATTCAACATTGTTATTAATGTTTGGCTAGTTAAATTTACAAAATTTATTTCATAATTTTTATCATTTTAATACAAAACTTAAGCATTCAACAAAACCATAAACTAATTAATTTGGATTTATTTATACATAATATATAAGAATTTAATGTAAATTTATATTTTACGAATTGTATTCTTCCTATTATTGAGTTTAATTTAATTATTATCTCACTTTACTCTTATCTAAATTACCAAAAGGGCTGTTCTTCTTTGAAATAAAAGAGTATTACTTTAATTATATTTTACAGTCTTTTGTTTAAAATCTATTTTTCGATCAAAATATAATAATAAATATATTTCTGAATAATTATACTTAACTCATGATTGTAAATCTGTGCAATTGATTGGCTGCTAAAAGTTTAATTAATAAGAATAATTTATATTTGAGACAAGCAAGGTAAAATCATTTTGGATAAAAGAATATTGTATAAAATTATTTTTTTATTGATCTAGGTAAAATTAGATTTTTTAATTTAACCAAATTTAAATATGAACAAGGGAATCTATACCCAAGTATTTGAAAGGTATAATTTGTTAGATTTAATAAAATTAATATCCGGAATATCATTAAAAAAATAGATAGAAAAATGTTTTCTATATTAGAATAGAGGGAGAAATGAAAGGAATATCCCAAAAACTGTTTTCATATAAACTTTATCTCTCTCTCCCTTTCGTTTCTCTTTCCCTCAATTTCTTCCTCTATTAAAACTAATTTTTATTTCTGGTCATTAACTCAATTTGGTTGTCGAATACAATAGTAGTCATATGTTGGACAGATTGTGATTTATAGTTATGTTTTCCTATATTTTTATATCAAATTTGTTTACTCATCCTCTTTGTGTTTGTGTGTATTAAGATATGTGTGTGTGAGAGAGAGAGAGAGAGAGAGAGAGAGAGAGAGAGAGAGATTAAAAAATTTATAAATCCCTTGCTATCCATTAAATATAAATGAGCAAGAATATTACAAAAATTATATAATCTAATTTAAAAATAGCTTGAATTCAGTTTTATATAGTTGTCATTTTATATTATATTATCTAAGTTAATTAAAATTTACATAGATTTATTTTAATATAGAATTTTGATTTATCTATATTTTTTGATAATAATTTTTAACCATATTTAGTAAGCATTTGAAATATCTTATGCCATAAAGTTTATGAGTATATCAGAAATTCTTTGAGTCAAACAAATGAAAAATATTTGATAATAAAATATTAAAATGAGTTGAGTTTCAAAATTTCATGCTTTGGATGAAAAATAATTTGGTTAAATTTAACCAGTGTTGGAAAATAAAGGGCAAATTCAAATGCCTCAAAATGTGTAAATAATTTATAATGAGATAATACTTTTGTCTCATTTATAAGAATTTTAAGGGAATCCAATTTTGACGTTAATATTAGTCAATATTATTTGAATTTCTTTATGATTTTATAAAATACAAATTTTTTTAATAAAAAAATTTTAATTTATAAATTATTTATAATATTTACAAAAATAAAATGAGTATGATAAATTATTTTACAACTAAGCTATTTAAAGGTTTCCTCTTATATAGCACCGGAAAGATTAAATCACTTCCCATGCTTGTTCAAATTTGACATGGATTGTTCAAATAAACATTTTAAATATTTATTGGAAGCTGTTATCATGATAAATATTAGAATTAAAGGTCATTTTATAATCTCAAAAATAAAAAATTAATATAAGGTTAAAAATTGCTCTTGCTCATAAATTTTAAGAAATGAAAAGGACCTTGCCCATTAAGAACGTAAAACCTGATCCATAAAAAAATCAAAAATGCCTCAACGTGAGTCGATTCTAAATTGAATTAGCTTTCGAATGGTGAAAAAATTTTTGACCTAGGTCAACCCAAAAA
>JAQFZM010001047.1:0-21717 GCA_034695785.1 Galumna obvia | reverse complement strand
AGCTCTAAAGTTAAAGAAATGAGAGGCTTGTTTTGAGCTGACTCCCTTAAACTATTGTTGTCATTCTTGTATTGTATAAATAAACACCCACAACGGTGTATCCTTAGTGTCATCCTATTGTTTTGATGGACCTATTGTTTTGGTTGATTGGGGAAAAGACAGGAGCGGTAGGTTTAATCTACTGACCGATACTTTGAAGGCTTAATAAAATACTTTTATTAGTTCGACATATAATCTATGAAATTGTCTTTTTTGTTGTTCTATAAAATAAAACACTAAATAAAACCTTAATAACATTTCAATCGGTATTTGTTTTCTTTAGAATTGAATCCATTGTTTTTCATTCTTTTTAAGGAAAAAAATTGTTTTTATCGAAATTCCTTAATTAGTTTTAGTATATGTTTGGATACTTTTCTTTTCTTACCTTGAACAACCTTTTTTAAATAATAGCAGGAAATATTAATAAACAATTAAGAATTTATCTAGTTATATTTCATACTCCAATCTAAGGACTCAAAATTAATTAAAAACAATTTTATTGCACAAACATATTATCATTTTATTTATTCTGTGCTATTCTGTGCTAACAAAAACACTAATTAGAAAAAAATGCTTAATTACGACAAACTAATTAAAACAAAAAATTTTCTTTAATTATAGAAATAACCATAAGATTATACCATCAAAATTAATAATACGATTCCATTAACTATTAGGTGAATACATTTTATACCAAGATGATTTATTAGTTTAAGTAAATGTTTCGCTGAAGTTATGCTCATCAAATGCTGTATTAAAACATCTTTTCATTTGAATATTCATCTGTAATTTCATTGAAAATATTATGAAATTGGGCTCAGAATGAGGTATAGAATAAAAAGAAGCAAATGTGCAAATTCTCAGTACTTTATTAACAAGATTGTTTCTCTAGTTTACTTTTATATTTCTCTGTTGACCATTAATTAATTATTGAAGGGTATGGGAGTGGACACACATTCATTTAATTTCAGTTATTAAGATGAGAAAAGACAAATGTATAGCCCTTCCATAAAAGACATGAGAAGTGTTGCCCACTATTACACTATTAATTTGATAGAAACGGTTCTTCTCTTAAATTATTGGTAATTATATAAAAATTGGTGTCAAATAAGTGTTCGACAATTTACTGGTCAATAACCTAATCATATAAACTGTAGTACTGAATGAGAACAGAATAGTTTATAGCAAAAGTTATTACTCTGTCTGCAATTGATTACTATTGAGTTATATTAATATGAGTTTATTAAGCAAGCAAGTTCATTTCATATTATATACAACTCTTTTCGCTTCAGTTAATTATAATTATTGATAGAAAAAGGATTTATTTATTAAAAATAAATGTTTTATCAATAGTTAAGTTAATAACTCAATGAAAGTCAACAATGAAAGTAAATAGAAATTTATGAAACTATCCTTGCTCATAAATTCTTACTTTTTAAGTAAATATATATTTCTATTTACTTGAGATAACATTTGGTTGAAAAACAAATATTAAAAACTAAAATATAAGTTGAAATTACATTTTACTAGAATCTAATTTTAGTATCAAATATATTCTTTATTGTTTTGAAAGTAATATATTATCTTGGTACAAATATTAGTTAAATAATTTTAGATAAATATAAATTGTATAATAAAGTTATGATCAAAATATTTTGACAAAAATATACATCAAATTCCTCCGTTGTTTTGCTATGGAGACCTAATAGTGTCTATTTATTCTTGGTATAATTGTTTCATGTACATTTTCACCATGGTATTTTCAACAAATGTGGTCATATAAAAGATGAATATTTAAAAATAACTCTATTTTTAAAAATGATAATAAATTTTGGCGACAAAAAAACTATTTTTGGTTTGTTTGTGGAAATAAGGAAATTCTGAGCCATAGAATACTTGAATGAAAAATATGAGTCGTGGGTTCAAAACAAGTTTAATTTAAGGCTCAAAATCTCTTTATTCTATTTCCCAGTTTAATAGAATAGTTAAATTTAGAGTTCACACTTGAGTGGCTAATATTTGTCTTGCAAATTATAGATTTACATGGTGCTAAATTTGTCTTGAACAACTGTTACTATAATTTAATCATTGGTTTATTTACTCTCCTCTAAATGTTGTATAACACAAAAAACTTGGAAAATTGTTTGAATTATTTAAAACTCTTTTCAAATTTCATTCAATTTTGTAAAAACTCTAATAAAACTCATAAACATTTGAAAAACCCATCGAATAATGAATTAAATTTTAATGAAATGAATATTTTCGAGTTTTTAAGAGTAATGGAAAAGCCATAAAAGTAATGGAAAAAATGATAACTTCTCCTAAAAAGTCACTTTTTAGCAGTGCTTTCGTGCAGTTTTTAAAAAATATTTTATTAGAACTGATTTCTCTGAAGAAAAAGTTAATATACTATAAGTAAATATGACTTAATTTTAAATTTCATGGATTTTCCCAATGATTTGATGAGTTATAAAATTCAAAGTTTAGTTTAATTATTACGAGTTTCCATTATTTTCTGTTCTCTCATTTCAATCTATGAGTGAAATAATTGATGGAAAAGTTGTTTAGAAATCCATTGATTTCTGCGAGATATGAGTCGAATGGAGAGCAATGCTATCTTTCAACGAATGGATTGTTAGAGAACGCAATCTCTGGCACGTGATATATCTGTTGTATATCTGTGCTGTTCTACACTACTATGTTGTGTCTGATCAGATCTGGAATAGTAAACTCCGGTTGGGTATAGCGATCGTAGAGCGTGGGCGACATAATCAGCCGCCACTGCCTTACAATAGGTATCGCATCAGTGCTGGACATCGAGTCAATGATTCAACACTATTCTTAAGATAACTTTTCTGATGTTATAATTTGTTTTGTGCGCCCCTTAAAGACACTTCTGACTGAGAGTGAGAGTCGATTCATCTCTTAAATCATTTCTCTCTTCAGGTGTTTTGCTTTAAAGCGAACTTAAAAAGAAGGAAAAAAAGTTAATAAACAGTTAACTGACCCAAACTTTTCTCTTGAGTCTCATCTAAAGTCATTCCGAATATTTGGAAAACAAGACGAGAGTTAAAACATTTTGATATTAATTTTATTCGTTTCTTACTTTTCTCTAAATCTTCACCGGATGTTGTGTTCAGATATTTGACTCATCTCTTGATTTCTGTCGGAAAACTTATTAATTCATAACTTTTCATAAACATTAAACGCATTGACGGCTCATTTATGAGACCCAACACCTAATTATTTATTCATATTCACCACAAACATGAGCCCAGGTGAATTATACCGAGAATCGCCTCAATTTGTGGTTTTATCGAATAATAAATAAGCAAGCAAGAAATTCATCTTCTATTTAACTATTGTTATAACTATTAATAAGACATCATTTAATTTGAATATTGAAATGCAATTCAATGGAAATGAGTGAACAAATAATAAATAAGTTATAACTTATTGTCTCAATAATACTAAAAGTTATAAAAGTTGTAGTAATTGACTGAACGCCCAAATCGGACAAAACTGTTTGCGCGTGAGTCCCAAAGCGTGGGCCGAATTATCATCGGTTTATATGTATTGTGTCGGACCCAAACTAAATCACATATTAATTTGTGAGCAAAAAGTTAACTTTACTTTAGTTTTATTCTGAGAGCGCTTTGAGATTAAAACTATTCTTCAGTTAATCTCATTTATAGAGAAGATTTGCTTTTTTGTGAAGACTTGTGAAGACTCATCAAAATAAAAGAAAAACTTATTAAATATTAAAATGACTTTCATTTGGGGAATGAAAGTCTTTATTATAAATTAAATATGAGCTCAACTTCTATAAAAGTTTTATTAATGGCCAGTTTGGCGCTACTGACCATCTGTAGCGGAGATGACGGCCAGATTCAGAGCGAAAATCAATATTTAGTTGTCTCGACAGAGACGTCCCAAATAAGCGACAATGGCTTGAGTTCAGTCGATAACCGAAATGAGCAAATTTTCAAACATTTGTCACCAAATCAACTGATTTCGGGTCCATTATTTGCCTCCAAAACATATTTTAATTATTGGAGGCCCAGACAGAGGAGAAGGCGATACCCGAAACCTTCTTCTCCATTAAAAGCCCAGTGGTTGGCATCGATTCAAACGCAATCACATAATCAGAGAATCACTTCTAATAATTTCGATAATAATAACAATAAATTAAATGAAAATATTAATATTAATAACAATAATAATAATAATATTAAAAACAATCATTTGGACAATGAATTAAGTGATGAGAACTCAAATAGTTTATTACCGGAGCGTCATATTAGAAGACCAAAACAATCATCCAATTCAGGCACCAAATCATCAAAAAGTTCACTACAAATATCGGCAAAACCAGTGGCGACGGTATCGCGCGGCACACGTGGCGCCCGACAGTATGACATTCCACAAATCGGTTAGTCTTTCAATTCTTTGAATAACGCTTTTATAACGCTATAAACCGGTGCAATATAATATCTAGGTTATTTTTTTTAATAATTTATAATTACTGTAAATCTCATTAATCTTAACATTTATTAAAAACAATTTTCTATTTATGGAAAACATTAGCGAAATATATATAATAATAGCACGAATCAATATAAACTTAATGCAAGATCATTTCATTTATTATACTATGAATGGAAACTGAAATATGTTTTATGTGTTTTATATTCTATCGTTTCAATGATTGAAAACTTCTTTCATTTAATTAATATTCCTTTTGTATGAAAACGCAATTCATTTGCATTTTTTTAGTCTTTTCTAATCATTTATTTCGAAACTTTCATTTGTGGAACACTTGAATATCAATATATAGTGGGAACTACACTCTAAAGACTTTTAATGTTATTTTAGGTAACTTTGCAACAGTAAAGACATACAATTCAGAGTCTAACTACACTTTTTGCCTGATTTGCATTAAAAAGAAAATCAACTGTCAGTCCGACTATTGACTTCTCTCATACTAACAATGATTCAGAAATGGGAGGGAATGGGAGGGAATGGGAGGGAGAGAGAGAGAGGGAGAGAGAGAGAGAGAGATAAGGATTGTAAATATATAACAAAGAAAACGTTTAAAAATCAAAAAATGACTTCAATTCTCATTAAGAGTGAACTTTTCTTATGATTATTCGTTTGAATGGAAGCAAATTTAACGAAAAAAATGGAGAAAAAGTCAAAAAATAAAATATAAGAAAATAAAAGAAATGAAAAAATAAGTCAAACTTTCTTTTAGGCAAAATATTTCCATTTGTTTTACTTGATTTGAAGCGGAAAAAAACTTAAGATTTTGAGTGCAAATCAATTATTTGTCGAATAAAAAATATTGAATCCTCTATTAATAACCAGATTTTTGTCGCTATCGATCAAAAGAATTGCTTTTTATCACTAATGAGTAAATAGAGATAAAATTTTCGTCACTTAAACGACTATATTTAGAGACTCAACCAATTTATAGATCCATTGCTGAGACTAACAAAATCAAGACATTAAACGAAAGGCCTTTTCGCAGGACTTTTATTTGCTTTACACACAAATTCAGATCTCTATCAATATAAAGCAATTTTGACCTCTTTCTACAAAAATAGCCCAAAAATAATACACATTTTTTGCCTCAATTTATATCTCTTTAATGAGTGGCAAAAGGAAAACACGATCTCTAATGTATTATATCTGAAAATAGAATCGGAATATCTGTTAACCCAAGGGATGGGATGGGATGGGATGCTATGACCACATGATTACTCTAATGACTTCTCTTAATTTAATTACAAAGAGTAACATAAGAAGATTTTTTATATTTTCTAAATTCACTTATTTTAATAAATTTCTTATTTTAAAATTAGAAAATATATTCGAGGCATTAAAAAAGATCTATATTTTAAACAAAACTTTTTAAAGACTAACAAAAATTTAATTTTATTCCAATAATTCTTTAAATTTTAAATTACTTTTGAGACGAGTTTTGAACGTATTCTAAGACCTAATTATTGTCCCAAAGTTTTGGTGATTTCCAAGTGTTTTGTGTTATCTAAAGAAAGGGATAAAAAGGAGTGCATAAATTATTGATTAAAACTACTTCAAGTTGTGTTTCCTCGACTCTCAATTCGATGTCCATTTAGATCATATCATTTCTCTTACAGAATGACAACATTTTCCTCAATCAGTTTCTATTCACTTTTCTTATGTCTCTCTCTTTCAGAGTTAGCTTTGCTCAGATGTTACCAAGGATAACTAAATATATTGTCCACTCTTACTATTATTAGTAAATATATAGCATTAAGATTCTCTTGATATGAAAGTTATCTCTGTTTGCCATAAGTTCTACCTTGGTCATAGGTTTGATAAGGTTTATTTTTATAGCTATTTATGTGATCTTATAGTTGTGTCTCTGTTTCCAAATGTTTTGTTATTCGCGGCCATAACTTGAATGGTGTGCACCAAAAGTTTGAATTGCGTCTCGACTGGACTCAACCCTAAGAGACATCGAGTGATGCAAAACATAATAAGCGTTTCTCTATTATACTGAAAGACTCAATGAATAGACATTTAATTGTATCGAAACGATCGATATATTCATTAAGCATTTGTCGTAACGAATAGCAGATATTATTTAGAATTTATGAATCAAATTTGAAACCAAATTATTATTCATTTTATGTAATAAAACTAAAAATATCAGAAATTGACAAAAATATTGAGTCTAAACGACATTAATGTAAAAATTGTTATAAAAATAAAAGAAAATATTATCACAAAATTTTATTTTTAATTTAGTGATAAAAATTGGAAAATTGTGAACGAAACGTGCGCAAGGTAATTTTATTTGTTAACTAAAAATAGTTACTATTTACTGTAATTAATTTTGAGGTTAAAAAATGCTATCAAAAGAAATTTGATTAATTAATCGCTGAGCGGTTAAGCCTTTTGTTCAACGATTGAAGAGTGCGATAGAAAAAAGTCTGATTTCCTGAGCCTTTAATCAAATTGAAGTCAAGTGAAGTGTAGGCGGCGGTGGAGGAGCTATGGATTCACAATCGTATCCATTCCTTATGTATGCCATAAAAAGTGTTTATAGAGAGAATCAGTGGTCATAATTATCTGAAACATCGGAATTATGTCCCAACTGGTAGTGAAGCCAATATCCCTCACATTTGTTTCCCCCGACGCAGTCATAAATGATTTTCTTTGATTATCTCATGACTAAGACTAAACTTGATCATTCTCTTAGAAATTGATAGAATATTCTTTGTCATTTTGGTTGCCATAGTGTTGAAGTGATGCACTTTGGCTTCTGTTTGCTTTTAATATTTACATTTCCAATTCAAATATCGTATATATGCTATTTCTACTATTTGTGCTTGGTGGGCCTTTTAAATTTGATTATAGTTATATTTTTGTAGCCTTACTCAAAATATTAAAACCCAAAAAAATATTGACAGAACTTTAGAAATGGAATTCTTTACTAAATATTTTGCATTTGTTTACCTCAAGCAATGTTAGACACAATTCCATTGACAATAACTTGGTTATTATCATTGTTATGTACTATTTGGGTCTCTATTATTGAAATATTACTAAATTTTTATTTTTTTAGCTAAAAGTTTCGTTGAGACGAAGAAAATTGAAAAAATGTTTTACTACTTTTCCTTTTTTAAAGTATTCATTTCCTGATTATTCCTTTTTTTATTCTTAACTATAAAAGAGAGGACTGAATGAATGGCTTTAATACTTTGTATAAAATCTCGACAAATGTTTTAGGAAATTCATTATTTTCATCATTTCATAGACATTCTGTTGGAAAAAATTCTCTTAAAAATTATTCAAAAAACATCTTCACTTATATCAAAGAAGTAGAATATTCTGATCCACTCATTCGGATATATATATGTAAAGCAATGAATTAAATAAATCAAAGATAACTTATTCCTATCATTTCAGCGCTTTTTATCTATTGTATAAAAATATGGATTTTAAGTTTAATTCAATTTTTATGTTTAAAAATAGAACTTAGAATTCATAAGATTTACCAAATATGTTGAAAATACATTGTTTTTATTGAATTTAACTTGAACATTTTGTTTTGAAAACTGGTGATTGAACAGACTTTTATTGATATCAGCTTTTGATGTAATTTAATAATAAAATTCAAATATGATTTTAGAAACAAAAAAATTATTTAAATTCATTAGAAAATTGAAATTTTATTTCCTCTAAGATTATGACTATCTTTTGATTAAAGGAATTTATTTTCAAATAATTAGATTATTCTGAGTTTTAGTGCTCACAAATGAAGCGATTTTTATTATGTATTATAAGCTCTGGGCGTTGCATCTCTTCTAAAGTGTTGTTATGTGCGCCCACACAGTTATTCACACCAAATCAAAGTACAGGGAAAAAACATTTTACTTTTTTCCTGACAAATGTATACTCCGATAGCAATTCGTAACTAACATTAAAAAGCGCTACTTTTTTACTCCGCGTTATTACTTATAAGTCAATTATTTAAAATATAGTAAATGCATATAAATGTTATTTTGTGCACATTTTTTGATTCAATCAAATCATTTGACAACTCAACCATATATTCACTCTAAAAGTCAGACAGTTTTCCAAATAAATGTCGCAAAGTTTTACTTAATATGAGTTTTACTCAAATCAAATAAAAAATTAGACTTAAATCTCACTTTTATTTCCTATCATTAAAAAAATAATTACATATAAATCATTAGTGAAATTAAAATATTCATTTTTCACATTTTATTTAAAAGTCATGGATAAATAAATGTTCTTACTTAAGGAGGTTTTAATTAGAGTATTTTCTAAAATGGTCTTTTTATCTATAGTTTCTTAAAAATTAAAAATATTCAACTTTTAACTTTAAAATTTGCTGAGTTATATAATATAACCTTTAAGTGTTTTATTTTATATGTTTTAAGACCAGAGATGGCTAAAAAGGGGGTATTTTGAAAATGACTCAAAATTGCCTAAAAACATAAAATATCAATTTTAAGTCGTTTTCTATGGTATTTGACTATATTTATTCATATTTTAAGTATTTCGTCAAAATTAATGATTAAAATTAACAATTTTCGACATAAAAGGCAATTTTCAAAATTTAGAGCAATATTTTCACTTAAACCCTTGATTTTTGACAATTTTATGCATTTTATAAAGTTTTACCTTATATTTTTTCAAAACTAGAATATATTAATTAATTTTTTTTTATATTTTTTGACCATTTTTCCGAAGTTTTTGCCTATTTTTCCCTTTTTTTAGAGGTGGAGGATACATGACTTTATAGCTCAGGGAGTATTTTCAGGATTTTTCGTCTCAGGGAAGGTATTTAAATTTGAAACTTTGGCCACCTCTGTCTAAGACTCAATTAATTAGTTATGTACTTATTTTACATTTAAATTCATCAATTTTTAAATCAAATTATTTACAATTATTTTTTAAAATAATAAATTGCTTTTAAGTGCTAAAATTGTACTCAGGAGGGTTAGCGTTTCATAGTCCTGGGGGATTTTCAATTTTAAGTAGGTTTTTGGATACTTTATTTTAAACATCCTTGTTGGTAATCTAAATCGGTTTATCATGAGCATACTGATTTATATAAGATAAAATATTGAGAAGTTCCTCTTCTGGGTTAATGTTTAAAGTGATTGAGAGCACAGCATTTAAAAGCTTTAATCCGATTAGGATTTTTCCAGTGGATAATCAATGTTTAGATTTTATAAAAAAAAGTTTACGTCCTCTCATATAATGCAATGACCTGAGCTTTCAGAGCACTTTTCACAGAGAATTGCATCGATTTTATATAAAAAGTGTAAAATGTCTTTATTTTATAAGTAAAACATTTGTTTAAAAAATAATTTTATTTAAAGTTTTGTGTTTTTAATTTGTGATTTGAAATTCACTTATTTTTGACAATAGATTTCAATTAACATTAATCACAATAAATGTAACGAATGACAAATAATTGGAGCAAAATTTAACCAAAATTATATTCCGCATAAATTGTTTTGATTGCTCTGAAGATAAAGTTGTACTCATAATATGCTATTATGAGTCGATAATTGATGACAAATGCATCGGAAATATGAGTAAAATAAGAGATAAAACGACAAAATCATGATTTATATACAATCATATGATTGTATAGCTATTGAACTACTCTTACCTTAAATATAAATTCAAATATTTATGTCTCAAATGATAAAATATTGGCTAAAAAACAATATTAGAAAAAATCTCTTATTTTTTTGCTTTACATCCCTTTCCACTTATTGGCCAAAATAAAGACGACTACCAGAAAAAATGCATTTCATAAACATTGTATAAGTATTGATCACAAGTGTTGGCAGAGTTCTCGGGCGCCTTCAAGTCGGCTCACGTATTACTAGAGAAGAGTATTTTCTATCTGTCATCTCCTTGTTTGCCGTCCCTCTCTTCTCATCCCATTCCAATCCGAGTAAAACATCAATGAGTTAGTATTGACGTCATTAGGGAAACAGTGGAAGCAAAGCGTCAACGAAAATACTATTGTATTGTATAAGTGTTCTCTTCTCCACTCCATTCGTAAATGCGTTCAATTTCTATATAAAAACTCTTTACGAGCGTCAAGTCGGACATCAGTACCGCTACTCTTCCGTTTAATAGTCCTAGATCATTGCTTAAAATTTCCATATCCACCTTATAATATACCATTTTGAATATATTTAAATAATTAATGATATGTTAATACGTGACTAGCAACTCTTAAATCTTAATTATATTAAATAATCAATATAACTTCTAATTTGAATTAACCAAGATTTACTAATCACTTGAATGACAAACTTTCAATTATACACAATAGATTTGGATTAGTGGCACATTCATCAACATTATTATGAACTAGAAACTTTTCAAAGTTTATTAACTTAATAGTTTAATATCTAAATTAATTATACTCTATTGCGTGCACTGCAGTGAAGTGACATTTAAGGGCAACTTTTTTCTGTAGATTCAAATAATACTATTAATAGATGTTAATATACATTAGATATTGACTTAATATTTTGAGCATGGTTAATACTAAATAAATAAAATTAATATTTCAATTGAGTATATATTGAATTTATAAATTATGGTACTAATGGCTAATCGATGACAAATAAGTTTTCTGACGTAAAATTAAGTGACGTCTCTTAAAATTCGAATGAATTGAACTGAAAGTTAATATTGAATTCATTTTCAATAATAACTTATAAATATTGGAGAAAAACTGTAAAAGTTGTTAATATATTAAAATATAGAATATTTAATCAATCAATTAGTTAAACAAAATTGTTTTCTTGGAAAAAGCCTTTATATTAATTTATATAATTTAAGAATCAAATCATAACAACAAAAGAAATGGATTTTAATATGAAGAATGGTTTTCTTTTTCTAATATTTTAAATTGAACATGGACAAAACTAAAAATAGCTTGACAGCAAACATTTCAATTGATCTTTAAGGAATTCTATAAGTAAAGTTCAATAAATTAAGAACCCTGATAAGTTAATAGTATACATTTATGGATGAACTTATTGCGTTCACTTTTGCAAGATTAGAAAAAATATTCTTCACATCAAAAATCCAGTTTGTGATCAAAAATCAATGAATTCAACCATAAATTTTAATGCAATAAACGGGTCATTGACTCAGCATTTGATTGTTTCAGACATAATCACGAGAATAGTTATAAAATTCAATTGTTATTACTATTACTTTATATGTCTCTAAATTTTATGATCTCATTTAAGCCTCGATCAGTTTAAATGCTTTTGAACAAAATTTGAGATCTTTTTTAAAACATATTTTGTTAATTAAATTTAATATTAAATCTTTTTTAAATTTTGAAAATCAAATTTAATTACAAAGTTAGGCTACCTAGCTAATCACAATGTAATCAGATTTAAATTTATACCATGAACCATCAAAGATGTTAAATTTAACATCAATTCTTTTGAATTATCTAGATTAAATTACTATTTACGTATGGATTTATGAATAATTCTATTTATATGGAACTCAACTTGAATAATTTTGAACATGATTAAATAAATATAAAGTTCTAAATTATAATTTCAAAATCTTTTTATTTTAATTCAATACAATTGTATTTTAAAATTAAATTATATACTATTTTTATAAATATGAATGAAAGCTAATATTTTTAGCAAGGTAAAATTAGAAATCTTTAATATTGTAATATCTCAAAAATTTGAGTTTATTTAATTTAAAAATCGCCAAGATAACTTAGAAAATTCTGAATCTTTCACATAACCATTAAAGAAGAGATTTAAGGACTTTGTTTAGAGTTTTAAATAAGAATAGTTTACTGAAAATTTATATAGGTAAGTTTGAAATAGAAACAAATGGGTTTAATATAAAACAAGATTTATCAGTAAAATCTGATCTAGAACAAAAAACATCTACATTGAGTATTATTGTTATTTTTGTTTTACAAATGGATTTGTTTTACTATTCGTTTGCAGTGTTTACCCCTAAAAAGAAGTCTAATATTGAGAATAGGGTTAGCCTTCTGGCAGAGCACAGCATAAGAACTGTTGATACTTTGATATTTTGCTAAAGAATTATTGTGTGAATTATGTTTTTCACGAATATATTATTATCTAATGAGAGTCTCAGCGCTCAGTTCATACAATTTATATCAATTTATTACAATTTTTTTACTAAAATTTAGTGCTCTCTCTCTCTCTCTCTCTCTCTCTCTCTCTCTCTCTCTCTCTCTCTCTCTTCGGTGGTATATTTTTCATTGAGAAAAGTAATAATTCATTGTTTCGCTTAACATTTATATATTCCTTTTTTTTCTTTGTTGAAAACTGAAAGCATGAGCATGATCAAATTGAGAATAAACTCGATTTCGATAAATCTAATGTCATTCTTACTCTTATCCAGATTTTTAAAAAGGTTTATCTAGTTTATTTGTTCTTTATTCTCATTTTCTAACTTAAGAATTAATGTTTAATTAAGTAATAAATTTTTATGAAAAATTAGAGATAAACTCAATTTATATGTCTTTTAATGAATTATAATTTTTTATTACTTATAAAAATGTAGTGATAGTTATGTAAAGACAATTACTCTGACGTTTAGAATAGTTTACCTAAAATAATAAATTGCAATAAACTATCTTGCTTATTTATTATTAAATATAATTTAAGAGAAAAATTGTATGTTTTATAATTTAAGAGTCAGTTATTAGAATATCCTATACTTTAATATAAAGTTTGTGTTTATTTAGACTTTTAGATGAAATAATCGAATTTTCCCTTTATTTCAGTTATTAGACTAAAGTTAATAGTTTATGAAAATAATTATTTTAATGAGTTTTGAAAGAGCCTTTTACGTGATTACTATGTTTTGCCTTTTTATCGTTTTATATTTTATATTAAAAGAAGATTTATACTATACTTTTGAGCTTGGTGAATAATTTAAATAATGAAAGAATTTTGTAAACAATGACTTTCAGTTTGATTTACGATTTTAAAACTTATGACGAATATATTGTATAATAATATTTATCCCAATTTTAGAAATAATAAAATTTATGCTCTTATTTTAAAATATTACCCGGATATAAGCTTGCAAAAAGTATAAAGTTTTAACTTTAAAATGATGTCTATATTTTGAATCTTTTATTAGTTTTAGGATTTATTTCTCATTAACTTTAATGTTATAAGTTTTCACTCAATTTTTTATATTTTATTAGTTTATTTAAATTTCTTTATTGTGCTCAAGGAAATTTTATTTTGATTTATAATGTAAGACTTACATGGATAGATCTCAATATTTCATAGTTATGAAATACCAAACTGATCTTGCAATTATTATTATTATTTTAAATGTGTTTTTTTAAAGAAATTATTTTTCTTATTTACAGCTCTGGTAAGTCCTAAAGATTCTGTTCTGAAATATAATACTAATTCAGTGTAAATTCATTTACCCTTATAAAAACTGTGCAAGTACAATACTCCTATAAATAGAAGAAGGCAAAAGTTGACTAAATTTGTTTACTGAATGCTTTTGTAAATTAAAATCAAAATAATATCTGTGTTCGCGATTAAACAAAAGTTGTGTTTAAATATAAAATTGAAGTCTATTTGAAATTATTTCTATTTATCTTAAGCTAAAAATAATTAATTTCAATCTATTTTTATTGCTTTTATTATTACATTTAATGGCAAATCGATAATCTAATTAACATAATAATTAGCTTGACATTAACTTGGCAATTTTGATATGTTTGGGCGATAATGTTAAGTAACTTTTAACTTATATCATATATTAAATATTTAAATTATTTCGTAGAATTTATAGAAAATGTTTTAACTTTTGTAAAACTTTTAAGAGATAAAAGAGTTGTAATTCTTTTAATATTTAATATATTTATCCTAAGGATTGTATAGTTAAAAGAAGAACCCTGCTTGATTACCCTAAGCTCGTCTCTTGTGTTTTACACAATTCATGCAAAGAAAAGAATGGCTTATATTTAACAATGAAATCAATTTATTTGTGTTGACTATGTCTTTGATTGTAAACAGAATTTTCCAAATTGATCTAGGAAAGTGTTAGACTAAAAATAACTCAAATGATTTTTAGAATACATTTGTTGTAATCAATAATATAAGTAAAAATAAAAGATTCTTGCAACAATTTTTCAAATGATGACAATTTCTATATATTATTATTATTGTATTCTCCTCTCAATTGATAGTTTACGGAAACATTTATCAGACACTTCTCTTCCGAAAAACATTTTTTTCATTCAATACGCCAACACTTTTGGGAAATTTTGAGCCAATTTTGAACTTTTGATTTAATTCTATAAAACCTTAAATTTAAAAGTTTTCTCAAATCCTTTGAGAAGAAATAAATGATTACAAAATTTATTTATTTAACAAATCTTTCGATTTTTAATGAAATTGGTTCTAGGTACATCATCATTAGACTTACAGATAATGTAAACAGTAAATGTTAAAGGTGATCCATAATTTTAAAACACTTATACCACTTACTAATAAATGTTTTTTAAAAGCACCATGGTAAGATAAGAATGCATTTGTTTGTTTGTTGGCTGAAAATTAAGCTCTCATTGGCTTTATTTGATGATTCAATTTAGTGAAGTAAATGACAATTGAGACTAAACTTTTAAAGTTTTATCGGAAAATACTTTAAAAGGATTTTTAAATCTTTAGAAATGATTAATTCTATATATTTTCATAAGAAAAGGTCATTTTCTAATGTATTATTATATTAATAGAAAACAGGCCTTTGTTTTGAAGGGCTTTAAAAACACTTTTAAGGAAATATCCATTGATTTTATTCACTCATATTATTCCAATAAAAGAGATTATTCTCATTTAAATTTTAAAATTATCACCATAACAAAATGCTTGATAATAGTATAGGTCTACTTACTAAAAATATATTATGACGATATAATTTATATGACAATATATACTAAAAGATAACCTTTCTTAGATTAGACCCTTGGTTTTATGTTTATCCACTGATAATAGTGTTAGAGATTATATGGAAGTAAGTCTTGTGAAGTGTTTCACAACCCCTGCAAATGGAGATTCTCCCAGAATATAGTGAAATGTCAAAACATTAGGGATTATAAAATCATTGAAATGTTTATTCGTCAGTAAAGCACTAAACTCTGGTATAACTACTTTTGACAGAAAATATTAAGTCTTATGAGAAGCGAAAAGAGAGGATCAGAAAATTATGATTTTTTTGGTTTTCATTCAACAGTTTTTAAAACTATTTTTTTGAAGCAAAAGATTTGATCCATTAATAAATTTATATTTCATGAGTGAAAATGCATACAATCTTTTATTTTTATATATTTTATGTTCTCTTCATTTTTATCTTTAAAACTCATGAATTTTTCAAAAATGTTTTAGAATAAATATTCCTTAAAATTTTCCTCGACTCTATAATTAATGAATTTTCCAATAATTTTCTTTTAGAATAAACTAATCAAATACTTCCTTATTAAGCATTAATTCTAAGCTTTTACTCCGAAATTCTTTTCTTTTAAAGATTAAAAATTATTAGTTATTATTTGTATATTTTGAGGAAATATTACAAAAAGAATATTAAAAAAAAACTATAAAATAATCACAATTTTGATCAAAAGTCATAACTATTTTTAATCATTGACTGTGAAATTAATTATGAAAAATAAAAATTTGATATTAACAAGCTACTAATCTTTATTTTAGAAACAATGCGTAAAACTTTTATTCTATGAAAATTATAGATTATGTATTGGAATAAGATAAATTTAAATTAATTAATAATAATAATGACCAAGATAATAAGATAAATACCAAAATAGAACATCATTTTAATTATACTAAACTATAGAAATTTCAGTGAAAATATTAAAAGAGATTTATTAAAAGTTTTAAAATGTTAATACATATAATGTTTACAGTTTCTCAGTTGAATTTGGTAAGTGGGCAAACCTTTCAGCTCACTGTATAGGTTTGGCTCAAATCATTTGCCACTTACCAAATTCAACTGAGAAACACTGTAATTAGTTATCAAAATAAATGTGCATGATAAGGTTATTTAGTTCATAGTTTTGAATGAACTTTTACATTTGCAGAATATCTATTAAGCATTACCCTTGTTATATTTTTCTAATTTTAGTAAATCGATTCGAGTAAATGATTTCCCGCTGAGAATACGATTTATTTTCACTAAATTAAAGGATATTTTTTGTTATACTATTATAATGTAAATTGTACCTATCAAATTTATTCAATTCTCACCTTGAATAAGTACCAAGCTTCATTATATGGTTTATCGATTTGGTATATCACTATTATTTCCAAGACTTTTAACGAATTATTGACTGAAAAAGCAGTGCTTTTGTCAGAATTTAATTGATTTTAATAATAGAAAATTAAGTGAAAATAAGTTTTGAGAAAATGGTTTTTAATGAAAAAAAACTACTGATAGTATAGTTTCAGTACTAAATATTCTGTCCAATAGGTTATAGTTATGTCACGCAAATTATAATATCGTGAAAAAGAAGGAAAACGAATTATTTTTGTTATATTATGGTCATTATTTTTAGGTCTATTGATCTCTTGTTATATTTAATCGATTGGAGTAAAAATATTTATGATTAATAACATGAAAATATTCATATGAAAGACATATAAATAGATTCCATTATATAAGTTAAACCATTGTTTTTATTAAAACGCTTTTTAATTACAATTTTCTTACACTAATGATGGCTGAGGTTGGAAAGGATTGGGAGGGGAACCACCAAAAGGGAGTCCACTCATAATTCGAGATTATCAAAGCTTTTTTTTGGTAAATATTATTCAAACAAAAGTATATTAATATATTCTGAGATCTTATCCAAGATAACCAAGTTATTTTCAGTTTCGTCAGCTCTCTCTCTCTCTCTCTCTCTCTCTCTCTCTCTCTCTCTCTCGAAGTGATCCCCTGGGTTTCTGTTAGAATAAGTTAAAGAGTTGATTGTTAGGGTTGAACGTAAGCCAATGTCGTGAAACTTATTGTCACTTATTCTGATTATAACCAAAATTCAGTCGTTTTTTTTCTTCGATAGACTTTAAGCCAATAAACGGAAGACATTTCTTTCTGTTGGTCTGACTTCGGTTTGCAATTCTTTTCTTATCCCAGAAGTGACGATCATTTGGCCGTTTATTTTATTTGTGAACAGCATCTCATTTAGTGATAACACGGATTTTCTGATCTAAAGATAGAACTCTCGGAAAAAACTCGGAATCAAATAACTGTTTATCTGAAGGAAGACATTATTTCTAAATAAGCAGTTTTTGTGACCAAACATTCATTCAATTATTGACAAATAATATATAACACTAAATGTATTGATAGACTTAATTGAAGTCATGAAAAATGTACTAAATTTTGCTCATTTCTCACAAATATTAATATCATTTAAAAATTAAACTCATTATTCATTAAAACCACTCAAAAAATCTTAATCATCTTGTTAACTCATAGAACTTATATAGTTATAGAACTTAACTAAATTAGTTTTGCTTTTCTTAATGATATAAACTGATACATTACATTTTCTAGAAATAATCAAGATCACAATCAAGATTCTGTCTTCTGTAAGATAATGTAGACTTTTAGAATCATTAGAAAAAAATGATCATAATAATTTTAGTAATGTTATTTTCTGAACATCATAAAATGGTCAATAAACCTGCAGATACTAGTGATGTAAAAACATAGTAATAGTAGAGTAATGGCAGCGCTTATATCATAACAAACGGAAAATGTTATAAATCATAATTTTTTTTAATAAATAAAGAAATTGTTTTGGAGTACAAAAGTATTCCATTGAAAATATTTGTAGACTAATATAAAATATGGAAACCACTCCCTTTTGACCCTTTTTTGGTCATCCATTGATCAATGAATATATACTACTATTTAGAGCACAGTTTTTGTGATACTAAAAGGCAGGCCATGAATCGTATGAATGAATCGTAAAATTTTCATTCATTAATGGTATTAATATAATGGACACTAATTTTCGTATTCAGTGGACATTTGTTGGACCGACAGATGAAATTATATTTTGACGATACCTCTGTCACAGAAGTCAAGGGAGGAGAAGTACTACTCTATTGTATAATACATACAATTATCGCATGACAACAATATATTATTAATTATAATTAATGATCTGATCCTCGTTTGACGCACTTCTGCCGCTCTTAACAATCAAACGAATCAATTCTTTTCTCAATTTATTCATTAATATTTACGTTTGAAATAAATTTATTTCTTTGATTTCGGAACAACTTTTTCTCGTTTTTAAATAAGTTATGATTTTGTTCTTTAAATCTATTTTAATCTTCAAATCTTATTAAAACTTTTCAAGATATATAAACCTACTCTCCACCAATAAATTCACCCGAATCTTCTCTCTTTTCCAAGAGTAGATCTTTTCTTTATAATATATTTTTTGGATATGATTTATTTATGAACAAGTTCATATGATATGCAAATTTTTAAGACTTAAGAGTATATTATTTCAAAGTAATCATTGATTGTTAAGAGACCTTGTTAATTTTCTATGAAAATCACCTTTACTTGTATTAAGTGATCGCATTAGTATAACTTATAATTTATAAGAAAAATATCAAACATATTTAAAAGCCTTAAGTAATAGAAAACATGTCTTGAATTGAGTTAATACTCAATGAAAAGAATAAATTAAACAAAAAACGAAAAGAGAAAGAAAAACATTCTATCGATTCATTCACAGAGGAATGACATTATGTTGAGGTGTGAGCGCACATCCCCTTTAGTTAGCCTTATGTTCAATGAACTCAAGAATAATATCCAGAATTAATAAAAACGTTTTGAACACATATTTCTATGCATTGTTTCTGACACTCAAAATATAAGTGTTTTTTCAGTTTAGGTGAACAACAAATACAGTATTTATCGACAAAAAATGATGTTTACTAAAGACATGGTTAGAGATAATACGAGACTAACGGAGAGGAAAACCGCTCTTAATTTAATCGATAAATTCTATGAATATTTTTCTCGCATTTATTTGTTAGTCATTTGAATTCCGAGAATTTTGTTTTGTATTAATTATATGTTTTTTTTATTCACTATTTATTTTCTGAGAAAATCATTTAAACAATTCATTAGAATTTCAATGAAATAAAAGGTAATTATTTTGAGTTTAGTAAGAATTAATTGAAGTTACCTAGATTACATGAAATAATAGATTAAAAGATTACTTGTTTTGTTTACTAGGAAATTAACTTGGCCAGTTTAAAAGCTTGATTAAAATAAATTACATTAATAAAAATTATTTTGTGTTAAGTGTAATAATTATTAGCATGCTTCTTCTAAAAAATGTTACTCATTTTGTAATAATAGAATTGAAAGCACTTTTGCTTTGAGTGCAATTTATGTAAATTTAAATCAATTGAAACTTTAAACTCAATTCGTTTCACAACTTTTCAAACTAAAATTCAATTAAAGGAGAGTCGAGAGAGAGAGAGAGAGAGAGAGAGAGAGAGAGAGAGAGAGAGAGAGAGAGCATTTGAAATACAATTCACTTTAATTTTGATTTAAAAACAAATAAGAAGTAATGGATGAATAAAAAACTTAAATATATCGAATTAAATGTTAAATGGAAATTTTTAAAATAAAACAACCATGGTAATTTAATATACGCTTTGAAAACCTTTTCTCAATTTTGAGGAAATTAAGAACCATTTTCAGACTAAAAGGAAACCCTTCGTAACTAATTAACTAAATTAAGTTTTTTTTCCTTAAATGTTTATTGATCTTGGTAACACTTTTAAATGGTCTTTCAATTAGAACAAATTTTTTTTAATTAAAACAAATTATTTTTTTTGTGTCAAAATTCTTTCACCTTTGAATCAAAAGATTCTTTTAATTTACTTTAGAAATATGTGAATAAAAACAGAGATATATTGAAAATAAGTGAAAACAAAATGAATCAAAAATGATTTCGATCCTTTTTTCAGTTTTGATGAATCTTTTGACCCAGGTTTTAGAAAAACGTTTGAAATGGAATTTGAATTTCAAATGAAAAGATTTTATTTGAAGTTTAAGTATTTTTCAAAATAAGTAAACATTAATTTGTTCTAGAACACTTTTTAAATTCTTAATACACTACACGCAACTGCTAATTGATCATGATGCTTTTTTTATTGTTCAATCAAACATAAAAAAGTTGTGTAATTTATATTAAATAAATCTTTTATATAAAGAAATGATTTTTTCTTTTGTTAGTTCTGATTAATGAAAATGTACTAGATTATTTATAACTGTTTTTGATATAATCTAATCTAGAACAAAAGAATTTCAAAGTTTAGGATAATTTCCAATGAAACTGTTTGAAATAAAGTCATTTTTGGTATTCTAGGTAAATATTTAGAGATAATTCCATTTAATAATTAAAACACTTAAGTCAGTGACTAAACAGAAGACATTTCTCTTAATTATTGCACTTAAGTTAAAGTGGAGTAAAAGTCAGGTCATTAATGCAGACGACAACTGAAATTATGTCAAAAATCAATTTAGCGATAAGAAAGTTATCCAAAAAAGCTATTGTCGTCAAAGTAGTGGTCAATGGGTGGTCACCAGAACCTAAACATTGTATTTTATACATCAGTTAAGAGTTTTTTTGACGTTCAAATCACTTCAAACAATAATTATCTGCACTTTTTATAACTAATTTTAAAAAAGAATAGTTTTGTGCCAAATGTGAAACAACTATATATTGAATTATCTCCAGAAATAGAAATCATTTTATATGATCATAAGATTTGGTCATCTGATCCAAAGGTCACAATTGTTGCAAATAAGTAAATCGTAAAAATGGTTGAGTCGTAAATCTTATTTGGATTAGATTTGTATTACCGATGAATTCAAAGTTTTATCGTTCGTTTAGTCGTTGTCTTTGAAACTGGAATTGATTTTCTTTTTCTCAAATCTTAAGATATTCCAGTGATGGCCACGGTTTTTAATACATATTACAGTCTTATAAAATAATTCAAAATCAGAGCATTAAAAAAACAATTT